>OX382324.1:1108746-1279485 GCA_947507615.1 Hemithea aestivaria | reverse complement strand
TTAAAGCGCGCCTAACGAGTATATATTAACAGTTGCCACTGACGTCTCACTCTTCAAATTTTGACAAACTTGAACTAGAGGTCACCTTTACAAAGTTTTTAACTCTTTATACTCATAAACTACTTATAGGATTTACTATTGATGAATTACAGTACCTACATACTTATTGTATGTTTTGGGTTACTTCATGTCACATCTTTCAGATATCAAATCTATGAAGTGGCACAATTAACCCTTGCCTGAAAATAACGATCAGGCACAAAATTGCTGCGCGCAAAACAGTGCAAATTACAAATATTACGGCCTACCTCTATATATTACTTTAACGACTAGCTCACGGCTGTAGAGCTCATTAAGCCATACTTTTGGTTCCATTTTTGTAGGTAATTTTAATTGAAATACGAGTTTTTCGAAGCCAATAAACAGGTTTTTATTACTGGTGCGGATTTAATTTGCTTGCTGACAGGTGAGAATTGATATAATATTTGGTTGGAAATTGTGTAAACTGAATTTATGTAGGTAAGTAATGTTTGTCCTGTCTTTGAGTATGTAGAATAGATTTTTTATTAACTCACTCTTGCGGCTTTACTCGCGTTAAAAAAATCTTATTTCTTTGTGTGTGCTTACAACATAAAATTAAAATATTATTTATGTATGAGTATGACGTGACTCAGTCACGCTTTTTTTAAAATAAGTTTAAACTTAGGTACTTAGGTTTTAAATAAGTGCCTTTAGAGATTTTGGTAGCAAAATGGAAACTATTTTTCCCATCTAAGAATGATTATTGTTGTCAAAACAGTAAAATTTATTTTTAACCCCCGACGCAAAAACGACGAGGTGTTATAAGTTTGACGTGTCTGTCTGTCTGTCTGTGTGTGTGTATGTGTGTGTGTGTGTGTCTGTCTGTGGCATCGTAGCTCCCGAACGGATGAACGGATTTTAATTTAGTTTTTTTTGTTTGAAAGTAGAGTTAGTCAAGAGTGTTCTTAGCCATGTTTAGTGGAAATCGGTTCAAGATGGCCGCCGTTACAAAATGGTGGATTACTTTTTTCCTTCACGACCCCGGCAAATATGGGTATCAAATGAAAGGGCTTAACGCGTAGAATACAACGCACTATAATAAATTTAAAATCCAAGATGGCCGACATCACAAAATGGTGAATTACATATTGCGTTGGGGTTTTTTAAATTTTTTTATATGATTCACTTGTTCAAATTTATATGAAACCACACGTACACACACAGGAAGTACCCTTCCATACAGAAAATAACTTTCCATATCAATTTATTTTACAGAATAAAACGAAAGCAGACAAGAAATAGAGAGCTTCCTTTCAGAACTCAGTTTTAAAATAAACTTACCGAATAAAGCAATTTTCTTCTTTTTCCCTCGCGACTGAATGTCGTGATCGCTGAAGGCTTCACATGAAGACAGACAACAAACGCTTGTCAACAACAACGTTGCAATCACTGTCTTCAACATGTTGCCTTCAATTGTTTCTTTACCTAAGTTTAAACTGTCTTAAATTGTAATTTAAATTGATTTTTTAACTCCAAACTCAAAGATTGTTTGTAACTAAATTGATATTTTTGTGTAAATTTTATTTCATTTAGGTACTCGTATAACTATTTAAATTCGTTTATTGTAAAGTTTTCACCACTTTATTTTACCTTTATTTTACTTTCTTTTTAGTATACCTTGGTCATTTATTGTGTTTCAAAACAATTCTGCGTTTTTTGTAAAGTTTTGACTACTTTATTTGGTATTTCCTTCTATTGTCTTCTTTTTAATCTTTTACGTCGTCAAATCTTTCAAATTTATTTCTGAGTTTAAGTTTATTTTATTCAGGCTTTATTTAGAATTCTATCTCAGTTAAAGGACAGTGACATAATGAGAGTGAACCATTGCGGTTATCTAGTAAAGTTAGGATGATGTTTGGCAGACTAGTGTTAATAAAACGAAAGTGACTTTCCTCGCTAACTGCGATAACAGAGTTACGATGAACTTGGCAATGGTGAAAACGGATGTAGGATTGTGTAATGTGTTAAGTGATAACAATTGACTCATTATTTTTATTTTTCGTGGTTTTGGGCTTAAAACAAACTTGGAATTTTGTGTCTGCTGTAGGTAACAAGTAGTGATGAAAATTTCCGGAAATATTCCGAAAGTTTCTATAACTTACTTATAACTAACAAGTAAGGACCTTCGTTTCAAAAACAAAAATATTTTTGTAGTGTTCAAAGGATATACCAATATTCAAAAGATATACAAATATCCGTGATACTGTCTCAATGAATTGTTTCAAATATAAATTAAAGAAATGGCTTGCAGAGAAAGCGTTTTACAATTTTAAAGAATTATTTGATTAATGGAATTATTATGTTTAATTGTATGTTAATACTTTATGTATAATTTTTGTGACTTGTAACTTTATAATGTTATTAATAAATGAGTATGAGTATTCTATATGTATAAGGACAACAGCGTGCGAGAAATTAGGAGAAAAGTCTTTACATTGCAAAAGCTATACATGCCTACAGAAATAAGTTAGTGACCATGTATGTAGGTCATTAATATAACTTATTTCTGTAATAATAAAATACTTATATCCGCTGCTATCTAGAGGTTCAATACGACTGGTGATAGACACTATAGGTGACGGTAACCGCTCACCATCAAAGTAGCTACTCGTAGTTTGTAAAGTCAAATATTTTACTTGTATTTGTTATACTAAAGACTTACAAGTTTAGAAACCGAGAAGGCTAATATTGTCATAACATCAAAGTTAGAGTTTCCAAACCCCTATTTCTGAACTCAAACTTAATTATAACCTACCTAAACAGTTATTTCGGTCTAGAATATCCACAGTCCTAGAATTGTGACCCACCCCCGTCATCCCAAGTTTTAGAGAAACATGGACTTGGGAATTAGGAATTTAGCTCTAGTTTTACGCTTAACATAGCCCACACTAATGGATCTTGAAATATTTATAACAGACATCACAAAAAGAAAATTTTATAATTTGTTGAAAGCTTTTTTTATGTTCAGCGATTACTCAAAAACTCATTAATTGATTTAGATTTTTTGTATATTAATAAATTAATACAAAAAATAAATTTGTTCTCTGGTGGTCTCATATAAATTATTATTTCGTAATCCATCAAGCTATTTTCAGTTTATGAATTAAAATGTACTCCTCGCATTCGTTAGACTTCCCTACTTATTATTCGCAGGCAAGGACGGAAAGTCCTTGTCACGAAAATGAAACCAAAAATTTTGGACGTTATACGGGTATGCTGTACAATGTACAATGCTTTATCTTAAAAGAAAGTAAAATCCCAGTGGCAACGTTTTGCACACTAAGGCATAAAAATATCTCCGTATAAAATTCGAACTTTGGGTACTCCTCATTGTATTTCGTGACAGTTCATCTAGTATATTTCTTCGTCAATATTTTTAGGTAATAAATATATCTATACAAAACAGTAAATTGTTATTTAACGATTATTAAAATCTCACACAAAGTGAGATTGTTTCATAAGCAATCGGATCGAATGTACGCGAGCGTATCACATCGCGCCCTAAAGGTGGTAATAAAGTTCTGTCAGTTGCCGACCACCGTAGCCTGAGCCTTCACAGGGAAAGCGTTTGGCAAATTGTTTCTGTAAGTAAATAAAATGGCGGATAAATACGATTTATGTTGGAACCTTATTGACTGTAAAATAAGGAACAGATTTATAGATAAAATGCTGAAGAGTAAAGATAAATCTTAACTTCTCGTAGCAGCCACAAGAATCCTGGTAAAGTCGCCATTAAGGGTCGGGATTTTGGAAAACGTAGATAGATCAATATTATTAATTGTTTATTTCATGATAACATTATTATAAAATATATGTAATAAATACAGTTTATTAATTTGTTATTCGTTATTACAACATTGACATATTTGTTGATTTGGTGACAGTCTTATGGGACACGCGATCAAAGTGGGTCGTGACCCTTTAAAAATATCATTATCTCGGGATGTCTCGGGATGACGAGCTCAACGCAGTATTGCGTCGGACTTCAAACCGATAGAATTGGTGACACGGCGACTCTAATGGCGAGTGGGCAGTGTGTATTAGTTAAAATCCAGGTCGTTCCTGCAAACTTAACTATAACGTTGAACAGTTGGTTAAAGAATTCCTACGATTACGATTAACCGAACCAAAATATGCCCGAAATAATTTAGTATCTTCTAAGTAAAATACACGCAAATGCGCGCTAATAAATGTCGAACTCTCTTTCACTCTCTCAAAAACTTATTTTATTTGAGAATTTGAACATTTGCGCGAAATGAGGGCAGCCTATTAAAAATCAATAAGGCCCCTACGCACATCTTAGTTGTCGGCAAAGTTCCTCTTTTCCACTCATTTCGCCCTACAACAAAAAGCTTTCAATTTGTTCGCACCATTTCAATTCAAAGCACATCTCCACCTAAAAAGAAGCGTGAAACGTAATCAAACACGTAGCGATCAAAATCTCATTGTGCCAGAGGTCCAGTTACTCTGGCCGCCTCACCTGTGGACCCTAATCGTTCATTTTTAGGGTCCCGCCGTTATCCGAGCCTCTAAAACGGCATTATATTGCGAACAGCCAGTTTTGGTGATTTATTCATTGCAAAGGTTTTGTTTACGGGACTATCTTACCTCTATATCCGATCTATGATAAAATAGGTGAACCCAAGATATAGAAACTACTGGAAGTAGTTTCATAAAGTAAAATGAAGCGCTCATAATTTGTTCATCGGTTGCTTGTAGACTTTCATTAGCAAAACAAAACCACTGGGTACACCAGTGGTTTTGTTTCTGTAATAACCTGTGAGATACTCATATTTCAGTATTGTTTGATACTTACACACATACTCATTTTTTTTTTTTTTTGAAGTGAAAACTTCTTTAGCGGCGCTGAGCACTTTTTTGTATGGGTAAAAACTTTCAAACTCGCGTCAGGGTCACGTGATGCTAATCGAAAAAGCGTAAGATCGAGGGGAAGGGAGAGGAACTAGTATCTCCCACTCTTTCTACCGTGCCTGAGTGTGCTGCTCTGTTTAGGCGGCACAGGGGGCTTAGATTATATTTTATATTTATCTTATTAATATTATAAAAGCGAAAGTTTGTGTGTATGTGTGTGAGTGTGTGTGTGTTTATATTTTATATTTTCTTTATTAGACACTTAAATAGGTTCGAATCAAAACTGTTTGTTTCTTACTTCAGTTATCATAAACCAATTGTATCAGTTGTAAAAATTTGCGATGATGATTCTGATAATAACGATGGTGTAAAAGTCGTCGAAATTATGGATGGAAGTTGATTTTTATGAGAGATAAAATTTAATGTTATATATAAATAACGATATAATATTATAAATAACAACATATAAATTGTCATATGTGTGTACGATAGCGCAATAAATAAACATTGTATTCTACCTCATAAATGATAGTATTTTTATACTTATAATTAAACACAACGTTAATATTGAAGTTTTCACTTCTGCCGGCACTCCCGGAGTGCTACCTTTTTTTTTATTAATTGTTTTCTCCGAAACCTCATTGAGGGTGGGATGAGACGTTGGATCTCCATCTTTCCTTTCATAGCCTGTGGTATAGTTGTTTATTTGTGCGCTGCTATGCGCTTTATCTTCTTCGTTTAACTAAACTTCATCTTTGTTCGTTTTGTTTCTGTTATTTGTTTCTTATTGTATGGTTTCCGAAATATCTGTATCTTTTCTCTTATTTTTCTATTTAACTTTTCTATGTGCTACCACTTTTTATTGTATTTTTATTCTTATATCCGATTAACTTTTCAAAACACTGTTATTTCTCTCATTTCCTGTTAATATCTTTTACTTGTCTTCTTCTTAATGTCCGGTTTGTTTCTTAACTAATCAATTTTTCTCCTTTCTCTTCCTCTCTCCTTGATATTTCTTCCACCCCAGTGCGTGCCTTCCACCAAAACAGCACTAACTTTTTGGCAAGAATTATCGCTGTCAAGTAATTCTTTCGCTGTGTTTTCGCCTTGGGGTGGAAGAAGGTCTCCACCTTTTTATTTTTCTTCCGCGTATGAGTTTTTTCGATGCCGTATCCAGATGTTTTTGTCCATTCCACTCTTTGTCGCCGCCGCAACTGTCTCACTCGTATTCCAAATTTTTCCCCGCTAATTTTCCTTTTCCTCCAAATTTGGGCTGGTTTCCCATGAAACCAGTCCCCATTTGCCTTCTCTGTTATAAATTTGCTAACTGCAATTTTATCTTTCTTTATTTTCTTTCCTAATTTTAACCCGAGTGAGACTGCTGCGTGTCGTTCTGATTTCGTCACATTTTCCATCTTTTCCTTGTTTACATCTACACCATTATACTCTTCCCTTCTCTCTCGAGCCCATCGTCGATCTGCGTCTCTCCCTCCCGTTCTTCCGGCTACGTCTACTGCTTTGGTGTTGTCGTGGGTGCCTTCAGCAGTATTGCACCGTTGATCGATACACACATACTTAAGTTTAGGTGATTTATAACCTGAATTTTATCTACGAGTAAATGGGCTCAGTCATTTAGATGTGATGTACAACACTAATAAAAGCGATTTCTCTAAGACAATTAGAGAAATCGCTTTTTAGCGCCGCTTGTAAATTTTATATTATTTTTGCAAAAGCATTATCTGTCTAACATATCTTACAGCCGCGACTTAGCTAACATAGAGAACCCATATTGTAACATAGTATGCAAACATTAAACTACGTGTTTGTGTACGTGCGTGTAGGCTTACTATGGGTGCCTCACTTATTTTTTCCGCAAATTAATTTCAATTATTTTGATAGTTTTAAATATTTACTTGGAGTATTGTTTGGTCCAGATTTGATTTTTTTGATTGGTTTGATTTTTTCTAGTTTGGTTTTGGTCCAGATGTTGTGATCAATCTTTCTTCGACTCCGACTAATGTCTTTATTATTCCATCGATTTACGTAGAAAGCCTTTTTATGGGCGAGGAGGATCGTAGTTCTGATATATGAGTCAACTGAAGGAAGATTCTGGATTTTATTCAAAAACATGATAAATTTCCGCAGTGTGTTTCATTCCTTAGGTGTGGCAAAAGAAAAAACGGTCCAACTGAGACTGTATTAGCCAATTTACACTGGTAGCAATCATTAAAAGCCGACCAAAATAAGATGTTCTTAGAAGCATTGAACTACTAAGTTAAAAGGTTTTTTTTAACTCTGTCGTATAATAGGTGTACCTGCAGCAATTCAACATCTTTTGACACGATGAGAACATCTACACATCTTTTACACATATATATAATATACATACACATTATTATAAGAAGATTTTTTTGTATGATTTTTTTTATTCCGTATAGTATGTCAACCTTTGACCACTATCTTGCGAACGATGCGGCTGTAGATGGTAGCAGACTAAACCTAGAAGGCGGGATAAATCCCTCCCTGGCTTCACTGAACATCATGCCAGAACATGGTCACAATGACCGCTTGGCGACACAGTTTTGTCCAGTGGGTGGTAACTAGCAGTAAGAGATATGACTCAAAACACGAAAATTTCGTCCAAACCTAATATTAAAACCGTAAACAGGCTGTTGCCAGCGACATTTTCATTACATTTGCAGAATTAGGCCAGTGGAAGCCGTTACGTAGATTATGGCGCGAGTAATCGACGCTTATAATAAACACTGCGGTCTCTCGAGACTCCTCGCCTATCATGCTGCCCTGGTACTCGGGACTGATTTTCATGTAGGTATGTATTTTTTTTAATACAACGAAGTAAGAAGACGAGCAAGACGCTGTCCTGATGGCAAGAGACAACGCCGCCCATAATTAGTACAGTGCTACCCAGTATTTTACAAAGGTAAAATTCTGGATGCACTGCGCCAACGCTGCTTACTTGAGAGATAAGATGTTAAGACTCTTCAGCCCAGTAATTTCACTAGCTACAGTGCTCTCCTACCGAAGCACAGTAATGTTTGCACATTACTGCTCAGGCGGTAGAATAACTGGCACTGTTGGGGTACCCACCTAATCGACCTCCTGCAAAGGAAGTCTACCCCCCCCCCTAAAATACCAGTATATACATTTATACCTAACTAGCTTATGCTCGCGGCTTTGCCCGCGTGGCAATATCCTTTCTTAGCGGAGGTCTACGTCATAAAACCTATCTATGTACCAAATATCAAACGAATCCGTCCAGCGGTTTCAGCTGTGCGTTGATAGATCAGTCAGTCAATCAGTCACTCTTTTCTTTTATATATTTAGATGGTTACATGTACTTTACAGCGTCCGTGGCCCAGTGGTCGTACGTCCAGCTTACATTTCGGAAGCCCTGGGTTTAAATCTAAGTGTGCGGCAAGATTTTCCCCTGGTAGCTACCGTGTTTCGGAAGGCTCGTAAAGTATGAGTTCTGGCTGTTTTCAATAAGATATGTAGGAGGCCTGTAACTGGTCACATGAAACTAAATCATATTGATTTGTCACACAAATGATAATTTATTTATTTATAGCACATAGCTAGGGCTAACTGAATCCTACAATAGTATTTCTACCAGTTGCTCTAAGGCAGGAGAAAATGTGAAATAAAGGGGGCTGGCAAACATGGTAAAAGGTGGGAAGGAGGAACCTACAATTAATTCTAATTAATAAACTTATAAGCAGGTACATAGCTAAACAATTAAATACATATGTACATACATATGCTGCCAGCATTCTGGGCACGCTGCCATCTGAAAGTACTCGTAGTTTAGAGTACGCGTACGCAGTGGCGTAGCTACCCAGGGGCTAGGCGGGGCAGTGCCCCGGGGCCCTCAAGCTCAGGGGGCCCTCGAATCCTTACCAGAAATCTTGATCGAACGGGAGGTCTACTATAACTCGTTCCGAAAACGAAGTTTGGTAAACTTTTCGCACATTTCCTACCATAATCACTTTCGTTTACGAAATATCGTCCGAACGAAAATATAATGACATTTAGTTTTTCGTACTTTACTATAACCACTTTTCCTTGCAAACGAAAATTTGAATTTGACAGACGAATGTTTGTAAATTTAACCTCAAATTGACGAAGCCAAAATAGCCAATGTATTCGAAAAAAATTATATAATATCGCAAACCGTAAATTTTCGCGGAACATATTATATTGCGCTCAAAATATGGCCCATGACCTCCCCAATAAGGCCCTATTCACCAATGTACTGAATAACCGAAGACCCGTATAATAACCCTTGAAAGCCTTGAATCTTCTCTATTTCGTTTTATTAGTCAAACCTACACCAAGTACCTATTAATTGTAATTTATGTTGTTACTGTTTAATATTTTTATTATCTGCCCTGCAGTGCACAAAAAAGAGCTTAAGTAGCTTATCAGTTTTAAAGTATTTGTATATTTCATATTTTTATTTGATAAAACCTACTCAGTTTACATAGCAGTGGGCAAGGGTGGATTTAGGGGGAACGATTGTTGAGTATCGAATTTTCTTGGCGTCATATGCCCATCGCTACATATTTTTTTCTCGGCGCTCGCAGCTAGCTGCTCGCACACTTATAAGTTGGAATATTTTTTTTTACATTTCGAAGTGAGCACCGTTCTCTTAGTAAGAAATATGAAATATACCTAATGTTGGTAAAAATATTTGATTTTGCATGACGTCTCAAAATTATCTTCTCGAGTAACTTTTGTGGTCAGAATTGCAAAAAAAATTAACATTTATTGATAACAATATTTATTTTAAGAATAATGCCCAAGCGCTAAGATCTCAAGAAGGGCTTTTTGCGTAATTTTCGTATTCAGACTTACAAAACTTCCTTGGTACTAGGAATAAGCCGATAGCACACTTTACAGTCAAAATTTTAAAATTTTCTCGGCGCACGCAGCTGGCTGCTCGCGCAATTACAAAAAGAATATTATGTAACTTTTTCACTGCTTACAACGAGCTAATTGCACATCTTTTGTAGTCTGAAATATAACATTTTCTTGGCGCTCGCAGCTAGCTGATCGCGCAATTATAATAGGGATATTATGTCATATTTTCACCACTCCACCGAGCTAATTGTACATCTTTTATAGATCTCAAGATGGGCTTTTTGCGTAATTTTCGTATTCAGACTTACAAAACTTCCTTGGTACTAGGAATAAGCCGATAGCATACTTTTTACAGTCAAAATTTTAAAATTTTCTCACAGCTTGCTGCTTGCGCAATTATTATAAGGATATTATGTTTTTTTTCCACTTAGAACGAGCTAATTGCACATCTTTTGTAGTCTGAAATATGAAATTTTCTCGACGCTCACAGTTACCTGCTCTCGCAATTATAATAGGGATATTATGTTATTTTTTCCCCACTCAGAACGGGCTAATTGCATATCTTTTGTAGTCTAAAGTATAAAATTTTCTCGGCGCTCGCGCAATTATAAGGATTTTGATATCGACCTTAACCCACACAAACATTCTTAAACACGTTAAACACTTTTAATTATTTATTTATTTATTGCGTTCCATACATAAGTGTTTAAACTAAAGATGTTAAAAAAATAAATATAGTAACAGTATGGACCCTGTCGGGCATTGCACAAAGTTTAGAAGAGAGGGATAATAATTTGTAATAATTGTAAACATAATTGCGAATTGTAATTGAGATTATTCTGGATTCCGGCTGAAATAAATAATAATTTAATTTAATAATGTAATAAAATTTAAAAATGTCAATTTAAGAATAAATAATAATAAATGAATTTGAATGTCAATAAGTTCCATTAGAGTATCAGGAAAAAAAAATGTATAAGTACAGTAATTTATATCTGAATTTTAATCTGTTATGTCAAAGTTAGTCTTATTACTATATTATTGTGAATGTTGTTTTAATATTATTTTAGTCAAAATCTTCAAAATATTCAGCAATTGTATAGTATGCTTTACTTATTAATATTTGTTTCAGTCTTCTTTCAAATATGTTATTATTTTTTATATTTTTCGTATTTGCATTTAATTTATTATATATTTTAATGGACATGGCTAAAGTGCCAGATGAAAACATCTTTAAGCGCGACTTGGGTTCAACTAGACGACTTTCTTGTTGAGAATTTTCATCCGAATCAGACATTACTACTTCAGTTTTATATAATTGAGGATTATTACGAACAAACTTACATATTTCTAAAAGGTAAATGCACGGCACCGTTAAGATTTTATATTTTTTAAAGTAGGGTTTGCAAGAATCCATTTGGTCTATATTTGCCAAAATTCGAACTAGTTTTTTTTGGGCAATAAGTATGTCTTGAGCTCCAGAGGCATTCCCCCATAAAATTATGCCGTAGCTTATTCTCGAATGTGCATTCGCATAATAGGTGGTCAGTGCGGTTTCAAGGTCAGTTGTCTTTTTCACCTCGCGGAGTGCATACGTAATAGATTGTAGCTTAGATCTCAGTGCCCTAATATGTGCGTGCCAGTTTACTTGCGTATCTATAGTTAAACCTAATAAAGTAAATTCGTTTACAACCTCCAACTTAGTGCCGCGGAATGTAAAATCAAAAGTGAGTTTTGATTTTTGATGTGGGTGAAATGTAATTATTTTAGTTTTACTCAAATTAAGCTCAAGGTTATGGCTCTGCATCCAATTTGTCGCTTCTTCGAGTGCGTCGGTGAGTGTTGAATCTAAATGTACCTTATTGTTTATGGGAGCTAGAATTGATATGTCGTCCGCGAAACAGACACAATGTTGCGTCATTACTTTGGGTAGGTCGTTAATGTAAATCAAAAATAGTAAGCATCCCAACACGCTACCCTGGGGGATAGACGTGTTTACCGCCCTGCTGGTAGAACGCACATTTTGTATTGTTCTATTTTTGTAATTATCTATACTATTATATAAAATAGAAAACTGATTGACTCATCATCGCAGGGCTAAAACCGCTGGACCTAGAGAAACGAAATTTGGAACATAGGTTCCTTTTACCCTGGAGACAGGTAATAAGAAAGCATTTTAGAAAATTCCACCCCTAAGTGTGTCAAATAAGGGTTGAAAGTTTGTATGGAGAAAATTATATTTTTGAGTTGATTAACTTAATACTTAGTAAAAACATTCTTAAATGAATATAATTAAACATTTCATTCAGAGTTTTTCAAAATTTAACTCCTGGGCTGAAATATAAAGAAAAAACTAAATAATAAGCTCAATTCAAAACGTGTGCCGCCATCTGTTGACAGTTTATGAAATAATTCTATCGGTTTTCAATAGATGGCGCGATTTAAATTAGCTAAAGTGCTTTTCGCGAAAGGAAAATTTTGCAGAGCGCCAATATCGCACATTTTAAAAGTTAAAATATCTATAACATATTAAATCTGCATAGTTTCTCATATTAAATGTTTTTATTACATAGGTATTTATTTTATCTAACAAACAAAAATTGTTTAGGATTTATTGTTCAGGAATTATCGATAAAACTAAATATAGTTCAGCTAAATTCCGCGGGACCTCTTTCGTGATACGGACTCTAAATAATTGCTCGATATTGATCCGTCTTAATCAATTTTTATTGTTTTCATTATTCCAATTATTATACGGTCCAATTATGGGTGATTCCTGAGAGTCAAAATTTTACGTGTCTGGGGGAATAAACTACCCGTAACATAAAAATTCTACCCAAAGGTATTTTTTTCCTGTTAGTCTAAGGTTCAATCTACTTAATGCATGATAGACATCAGGTTATATTTATCTGCAAGTATCTAAAAAAAAATGTAAAAGCCCTGAAATTTGATTACCGTGGGCTGTCCCTTACACATTTTCGGAACAAAATATATTTTTTACACTAATTTATAAAAGGAATTTAATTAATTGCTGTGATCAAAGCTGTAAAGGGTGAACTGTTATATGATCAAAAAAATACGCGAAGGCTGTACTCAGCGTAGTTTTAGAAAAAATAACATATTTAGGTTTGTCCCCGGACAAAAAGTGATTCCCATGGCGCGCGACATAACTACCCACATTTCACAAACCACAATACTTAGAAGCTTGTATGCACGCTATTGGCTAACTTCGATTGCGCTCTAAACATAGTGAAGAGAGGCTCCTCCTCTCGTTGTTATAAACTGGATTTACGAAGGTGAGAAATTGATTACCGTGGTTTTGGTTCACTAGATCATTGATTACCTTTTCCATGTTTAAAAATATTTTTTTATCCATTACGGTTTTTTGACTAGGGTGTGCAGTTAGGAAAAGGGTATTGATTATCATATATTTTATTAATTTTGGTCTATTATTATGGTATTTAAAAATATTGACAAAAAACTATACAATTTTGATTTCCATGGTATTGATTCTCATGGCATTTTACCACGGTGATCAATTTTCCCCTGAGTTTTCTTGCGCTTTTTACCCAACTACAGCGAAGCCGCAGATATGGAAGTGATTTTGACAGTTTATATTTGTATATTTCATTATTTCAGATATTTTTTTTATATTGTATACATCAGATTTTTTTATATTGTACTATAGTAGACAGCCGCTCTGGCTTATGCGGCACCATTATATCCCCACATTAAAAAGTCGCTCAGCGAGCTATGGAGAGGGCTTTACTCGGGGTTTCTCTACTTGATCGAATCAGGAATGAGGAGATGAACCAAAGTCACTGATATATCTCCGCGGATCAGGAAGCTGAAGTGGTAATGGGCAGGCCACATAGCACGTAGAGCGAATGGCTGATGGGGTCGAAAAGTGTTCAAGTGGCTACTACAGGCAAGCAAACGCAGCGTAGAACGTCTACCCACAAGTGTGGCAGACGACCTTATTTAGGTCGCTGAAAGACGCTTGAAGCAGGTCGCTTCCAACACCGGTGTTATATATGAAGGTCTAAAGGGGAGGTTTATGTTCAGCAGTAGACGTCTTATGGCTGAGATGATGTATGATGAAAAAATAAAACGAAACTATGGGCTGACTGCAACTTTCAGTCCAGATTAACCTAACTAATGGTAAATGTACAATCTGATGACAGCTTCTGGAGTGAATCCTGTCAGTGACTGTGACAGAACTTAATCTCATATTGTAGGACTATATATTCAATATTTTTACATTGTTTAAGACTGCAATACGTTGATTTTATTTAGTTTACATGATTATTATATAGAGAGCCAATATAGACCTTTTTAATACTTTATGTTTGGTGTATATCTGTTTGGATCACCGTTTTTAATCATTTCTATTTTATATGATTAGTATGTAGAGGTCATTATTTAAATAATAACATAGAATTCAAACAAAATAGTTTTTATTTTGATTCCCATGCCACACTTTATTGATTCCCGTGGCACCAAAAATTTAAATTTAAATATCTTCTGAACAAAACAAGTTATAATGATGCCTATTTGATTGATGTGCTTATAATTATGGGCAATTTGATGTTTTACATGTAAAATGCAATAATACTTTGATTTAAAATCTGCCACGGAAATCACTTAAATACGCCCGATCTCAGGATTTACCCTTATACGGTCTTTAATAATCTTATTAATATTTTACTTTTAATACCTACATCTATACTCTATCTTCTATTATATAAAATCGTTAGTACACTTTTGTTCTATCAACGCACAGCCCAAACGGCTGGACGGATTGAGCTGAAATTTGGAGAGCGTATTTTTAAGAAGATTTCATCGTGCAATAAGAAGCGATTTTTTTTTAATTCCTTCTGGAACAGGAATTATTCCTAAAAAACTTTTGTATGCAAATCCTTAACCGCTAAATCGATTGAGCTGAAATTTTGTAAAACGATTGTTTGGATGGTGTTTAGAAACAACCTTTTTTTTTTTTTGCTAAAATTACCTTTTAAGGAGGGGTAAAGGGGGGTCGAAGTTTGTATGGGAAATTTAGAACCGCTGGTCCTATTGAGCTGAAATTTGGTACAGAGGTAGATTGAGTCCTAAAAAGTTCTAAAAAATGATATGCGATACATTTTATCCCAGAAATCAACCTTTAAGGGGAAAATGGGGGAGGGGGGTACAAGTTTGTGTAAGAAATCGTTAACTGCTTCTTTGTTTAGCTGAAATTTAAACAGCGTGTTCTTTAACTTACGCAAGCGACCCATAAGACGTTTTTCGTTGAAAGGATTTTGCCAAATTCCCACAGGAGCGGGAATTATTCTAAAAAAATGTTTGTATGCAAATTCGTAATCGCTGAACCGATTGAGCTGAAATTTTGTAATACGATTGTTGAGGTTGGGTTGAGGAACATTAAATAGTTTTATAACAGAAATTAACATTTAAGGGGGGGGGGGGGGGGGTAAAGGGGGGTCAAAGTTTGTATGGGAAATGAAGAACCGCTAACCCTATTGAGCTAAAATTTGGTGCAGAGGTAGATTGAGTTCTAAAAAAAGATATGGGATTTTTTTATCCCAGAAATCAACCTTTAAGAGGGGGAAAGGAGGGTGCAAGTTTGTGTAAGAATTTGTATAGGATATTTAGAAACGTTGATTCTTTTGAGTAAAAATTTGCTATGAAATGGTTATTGGGTATGTACCTGCCTAATATCTTTTTTGAGCCCTCAAAAAAGATATTAAATACTTTTTATCTCAGAATTTAAAATTTATGGTGGGGAAGAGGTGGGTGGATGGTTAAGTAGGAAATCGGTAGCCTTTGACTCTATTTAGTTGAAATGTGAACAGCGTGTTTCTTGAGTAACGTAAGCGACCGATATGAACGGATTTTACGATAATCTCACGGGTACGGGAATTATTCTCAAAAATGTTTGTATAGAAATCAATAACCGCTGAACCAAATAAGCTGAAATTTTGTTAAGCGATAGTTTGAGTTGTGTTTAGGAATATTGAATAATATTTATGTGTGAAATTATGGGGGGAGAAAGGGGGGTGCAAATTTGTATTTGAAATTTAGGTGTAGGAAATCAGTAATTGCTTACCCTATTAAGCTAAAAATTGATCAAGAAGAAATTGGAGACTCCATAAAGGCTTGGATTTTTTTATGTGATCAAGTAGAAGACGCTCTCTTGATGTTAAGAGATAACGCTGCCAATAATAAGTACCTACAGTGCTACTTAGGATTTTACAATGATGTGAAATTCTCGAAGCACTGCGCCAACGCTTCTTATCCAAGAGTCATAAGATGTTAAGACTCTTTAGCCCAGTAATTTCACTAGCTATAATGCCCTCCTACTGAAGCAAAGTAATGTTTGCACATCACTGCCCAGGCGGTAGAATAACTGGCACTGTTAGGGTACCCTAGACCTCCTGCTAAGGAAGTCTACCCCCGGTACCCAGTACCCGGTACCTGGTAATAGCCTGGAATTTCATACCAGAAATCAAGCTTTGAGGAGGAAAGGGTCGCGTTTTTTATGGGAAATCAGTAACAGCTTTTTGCGGAAATAATATACAGCTTGAGCCCCGAGAAGAGACATACATAATGGGGGACCCTTAGGTCGGCCTTAAAAGTGAGGGAAGGTGAAAGGGAGGGGGTCAGAGTTTTATGGGAATTCAGAAACCACGTAATCGATTTGATTCGCGGGAAGGATAGTTTGAGAAATGAGTGACCGATTTAGCTTTTGTTACAATATAGATAGTGAAATGTTATCGGAAAAGGACAACACATAGTTTTAATTACGGGAAAAGGAACGTGGAAGTTTCTGAAGGCAATCAATAAACGCTAAATTGATGTAGCTGTAATTTAGTATGGACAGAGATAAAAGAATACTGTATACTGTATGGAGATATTTTAAATTTCAGAAAAGGATACAGGATTGTTTCCTGCGGTAGCGAAACAAGACTGCATAGAAATAGGTACTCATATTCTATGCAGTTTTGTTATATTCTTCGCTATCCAGAGCGGGAGAGAATATAATTTTGTATACTAATTCTACGCCCACAAATCCGCGGGGATAGAAATCAAATCATTTTCTAAATGGCTGCAACAAAATTATCGCTTTATGGATTGACTGTCACGCGCAACGAAGTGCGCGCGGGTCAGCTAGTAGTAAGTAAGTTCAACAAGCTGTTCCCGGTCTTTAAGATAAGATTTAAACCAATCATGCGATATGCCGCGGATTCCTATACCGTACAATTTGTTAAGTAGAATAGGAAACTGGACTTTATCATACGCTTTTGACATGTCTAGTAGAATACCTACCCCATATTTTTTTGCATCTAATATATTGAGTACTTCTTGTATATATTTGAATACTGCCAAAGTGGTGGACCTTTTCTTTCGGAAGCCATTTTGACAGTCGTCAAATATATTAAATTTTTCACAAAATGAATAAACCCTGTCACTCATGGCTTTTTCAAATAATTTGGACGCTGAAGGCAATAAAGCAATTGGGCGGTAGTTGTTCGGGTCGGTTTTAGAGTTTTTTTTATGTAAAGGTTTAATTATGGCTTTTTTAAGTTTATTTGGGAATCTTCCTTCACGAAACGACTGATTTATTAGTAGGTAGAATGGTAAAGTTAGTTCATCGGCACACTGTTTGATTAAGATGGGAGGGATTTCATCTATTCCGTAGCTGGTTTTGTTTTTAAGGTTTTTAATGAGTTTGCGCGTTTCCTGTGGAGTCACAGGCGATAGGTACATAGTTTGTTCAGTAGTATTTATAACCGGTAGGCCTAGCGGGTGACGCGGGCGGGGGGAGTTCTCTGTACTTTCGTTATTTCCACCTATCGATAAGAAATAATCATTAAATATGTTTGAGATCTTTTTAGGTTCAGAGATTTCTTTATTATTTATAAGCAATTTTATGTTTAGTTTTTCTCTAATTTTATTTTTGTTTGTCCTTTTGTTTATTATTTGCCACATAGTTTTAGATTTGTTAGAAGATTTTTTAAAAGTTTTTATATGTTGTAACTTTTTTGCTGTATTTACTGCGTTTTTTAATATTTTTTCATAGGTTTTATAGTGTTTAGTTAGAATTGGTATTTTTGATCTCATAGTAAATATTTTTAATAGTCTTTTGTTTTTACATGATTTTTTTAGGCCAACAGTCAGCCAGTGTTTTTTGTGATTCATTTTTAATTTTATTTTACGTTTAGGTATACATTCATCTAACAGTTTAGCTAAAATATCTGTAAATATATTATAGTTATTTTCAATATTATCATTAGCAATAAGGATTTCATGCCAATTTATTTGTGATAATTTTAATTTAAAGTGATCACAGTTTAGTTTGTTGTATATTCTCTTATGTACATACCAATAAGTTTGAGTGCACTGTTGAGGTATAGACAGCGTGACGCTTGTCGCCGAGTGGTCAGAGAACCCCAAGTCTAGTACTGCAGTGCAGATGCTCTTATCAGTGAAATTGGTAAAGATAAGATCAATGCAAGTTGATGATGTTTCGGTTGTGCGAGTAGGTTTTTTAATATGCTGAGTGTATCGGTAATCTGACATAATCTCTAATAATTTAACAGTTTTAGGGCATTCTTTTAAAATGTCTATATTTAAATCCCCGCCTAAAATAATTTTATGGTCTTTATAGTTTTTATTTAGATATTTAAGTATTTTTTTCAATTGTTTAAAGAATATTTCTCCCTCTCTCCTATTCCAGTAAATATTGATTATTATAATATTTAAGTTTATCAATTCGACTGCACAAGTTTCTAATATATATTCAATAGACATATCACTAATATCTGTCATTTCTACATAGTTCATACTGTCCTGTAACGCTATAAGCACTCCTCCACCATTTCTGGTTTTTCTGCAAAATGATGCCGCGATTTTATATCCTTGTATTTGTACCAAGTCAAGTTGTTCCTGTTTCAGCCATGTTTCAGATATGCAGATGGCGTTAAAAGCGGTGTTTTGAAGAGTAAAAGCCTCTAACAGGTGTTTTTTATTATTTAGGCTTTGAAAATTCTGAAACAATATTTTACATTCTTCTGGACCCGGTTTTTCGAAAGGAACTCATGTTATTCTGCGTTGGCAGATCACACATCATGTGGGTGTCAGTTTGTTGGTCTTCTGATTGTTGTAGTTGATAGGAGGTCTGTAGCTCATTAGTTGCGGGATATAATTTTCCATTTATATATAATTGGTTATCCTTTATCACGGCGTATCGTCCTTGTTTTCGAGCAGCTATCATTTTTTCTCGCATGATTTTCCTTTGTGTTCTTTCTTTTTCATCAAGGAACCCAGATAGGCTTAGTGATGTCCCTTTGAAGTAGGAAGTGTTTTCCAATATATATTTGACCATGCGTTTACTTATTAATTCTATCACCAGTGGGCGTTTACTATTTGACACATATCTTCCTATTCTATATGTTTCCTCAATATAGCCTTGTAAGTTAACATTTAAAATATCTCTGAATATGTCTATAATTCTGCAATGTAAGTCATAGTCCGGTTCTTTATAGTACTCTTCTAGGCCATACAGTACAATCTTCCTATTCTTTGTATCCAAGCAACAATCTCTAGTTATTTTTGTTTCACCATTGTTTTGCTTCTCGTCACAGTAATGTGTCTTGTCCTGATTATTTAGATCTTCTAGTTCCTTTTTTAATGCCTGTGTTTCTTTTGTGAGTGATTCTATTTGGTGCGTGAGTTTTTTTATATCTTTTTCTCGTAGTTCATTTTGTTTATAAAGTGCAATTGTATCTTGAGTCAAATCCGTTTTTATGTTACTAATAGCTTTGTTTATTTCTGTCTCGATTTTATGCTGTATTGTTTTTTGTAGCTCACATATTATAGTTTCGTTATTCTCTTTTAGTCGTAAAATTATTAGTTCATTTAAACTTTCCAATGTCAAGGCAGGTGTATTGTTTTGAGTAGTTGTGATAAGGTTTGTTGTTTGTGTTTCGCCTAGAATGCTTATATCTTCTGAGTCTGATGTGTCACTGTGGCTTCGCATTACTGTCGTTCTGTTTTGTCTGAATGTAACATTTTGGCTATCGCGTGAGTCTATAGCAGTAGTGTTTGGTAGTTGTCGCACAGGAGCGTTAATATTCCCTGTTTTAGGGGTTTTGCAGTGGCAGGCCGGACATTTCCAAGTAAATTTAGTTTTTACTGTCATTGTTTTGAATTGCGCCGTTGTTATGTTTACGCAATCTAGATCGTAACTTTTCTGACATATATGGCAAGATAGGTACGATTTACCGGGAACAGCCTGCTTACAACCAGCACATAATATTATTGGTGGCATTGTGTGTCTGTGTAGTCTCAAATTTTAGAAAATTATAAGTTTTGTTCTCTGTAATTTTTGAGGTTATAATTCGTTGTGATTTCGGATCTTGTACTTATATACATCAATATTGTTCTTAATATGGTAAGTACTTGTTAAAACTAACCTTTCTTGCTGATTTTCTTCTATTAAATATGTACTTTCACTCGGTTTTACTTAAAAAAATTGTAACGGTCGACCACTTATTTCTCTTGAAACTTAATCACTTTCTCTGCTAGATTCACTGATATGTATATATTCCTTCTTTCACTTCTCTACTAAAATCAATTATTTTTCACAATTATATGTTGATTTCCACTTTTTAACAATTTTATTTATAAAATAACTTTGAGTTGATTGTTGACGGCACGGTGGCGCCCTCTCTCTCTCAATTATATTTATTGTTAACCTATAGGTAACCTCGTTGTTGAAATGTGCAAAAATATCTTAGTTTAAAAAAAAAAATAGCCGATGATCGTCTTCAAAATCAAGGTGATAGTTGTTTTGACCGTCGCGTCTGGACCTTGGCTCTCCCCCAGAACGAAATCCTGGATCCGCCTTTGGCAGTGGGGCCCAATTTTTTAATTTGCCCCAGGGCCCTTGGTTACCTAGCTACGCCACTGCGCGTACGTTCTATAAATTGGCGCGTGGCTGATCTGTGGTTAATACTACTTACTTACTACGGCGCAGCGACCCAAACTGAGTGTTGGCCTCCGATACAAGATCACGCCACTCTTCCCGATTCTGGGCTACTTGTTGCCATGACTGAGCTTGGAGCGCTTCCAGATCCCTTTCCACTTCATCCTTCCAGCAATATCGCGGATCTGTGGTTAATACAAGTATTTAATTGCTGCTGTACCTACCTCTAGTAGCTGTAGTCTTACTAATATTATAAACATGAAAGTTTGTAAGAATGGATGTCTGGATGTCAGGATGTATGGATGTGTGTTTGTTACTCTTTCACGCCTAAAAGGGTGGACCGATTGAGCTGAAATTTGGTTTAAAGATGGCTTAGACTCTGGAATAACACATAGGTTATAGAACATCGGGTAAAACCGCTGGGCACAGCTAGTATTACATATTATTATTGTTGTAGCTGTTGTTTGCTAGTTTTTTTTTTTTTAATTTCATCTCAATCGGTTCAGCTATTTAGACATGATAAGGTAACTAATACATTTCCATACTTCCGCAATCAATATATGTATTTTTATATTAAAATTACTTGGTGAAATCCTAGTGGGACTTTACCAAGTAATTTTAATACTTAATCAGCATTAATTATTTATAATAAATTACACGTAAAATGTGAAATTCACTCCGTAAACACAGGATCGACAATATCAAATAGAGGATAATTATCAATTTAATATCATCAAATATGGCGAACTATTGGTTAATTAACATAAACGCAGCTATTAAAATTTACATATTACTAATACGTCATCTAGGTTTTTATTAGGCTTCCGTATTCAACAAAGAAGCCTTATAGTTTCGCTTTGTCTGTCCATTCGTCCGTCTGTCCGCGGCATTACGGAGAAACTATAAACCCTAGAAAGCTGTATTTTGCACAGATTAGGGCAAGAGAACGGTAGAATAAAACAATTCAAATTTTTTGTCGATATTTTGACATAAAAAAGCACGTTTACAAAACGAGTCAAGTGGCATCTTAAACTAAAGCCAACTAAACGGTTCATTTCCCCGCCATAATAAATAATGGCGATAGCACCTCATTTCCTCTAGGGACGGCGACCATTAATAAAATGGAGTTTCAATTTGAAATATGCATTGAAGTCGCACACAGAACACTTAGAATATTAGATCGATCATGTCTTAACACTATGGAGATCTTTTAGACGAGCATTAGTTAGAATTTCCTCTTCTTGCATAGTTTTCTGAAACTGCCAATTATGCCGTTAGTGTAAGTATCAATATGAGGTTATTTATCTTTATTAGAAACTAGTAGGTAAGAAGAACAAGGTAGGTACTTGGGTTAGGAAAAAAACGTTCAGTAGATATTTTATTTTGAAAAAAATCACTGGAGTAAGATGCATAAATTAAAAACAATTGTCACTATTTACTCGTAGTATCGTACTGGATTGGTAGGATTTTTCAAGATTTTTATTTTTTAATTAAACTTTGTATGTAAGCGACGCATCACTTTGACATGAATTTCAGTTTCCCTGTAGTCCTGCGGTAAAAAAAAAAAGAAAATACACTTATTGCCAATTTTTTCAAAGGTAGTGCTGCTGGTACGTTTGAAAGCTTATGGCTATTCCTTTATGATACTTATTCCGTGGGCTCTTCGCTCGCGGCACAGCAACCGTGACAAATGTTCCTCTGACGCGACACGTATCAACCGTGTGTCGATATCAAGTGTTTTGTACAAGCCGACCAGTCTTAAAATGCACCTCGGTAATATACCCTTCGCATTAAGCTAATAGGGAAACCGAAGAGGGGATTTTAGCAATTACTTGAGCTCGCCAGAAAATTATATGGGAAGATTTATCTTTAAAATTGTCAGATTAACATACTCCTCCATATAATTGTCAGATATTGAGGGCTATTAATCTGACGGGCCACCCTCAGCGAACTCTCTTGTATTAATTAATACCTTTAATACCATACAAATACATAAAGCAATACAATACATTAAGCTTCTATTGTAGTTTTAGCCGCTGAAAAGTAACTTAGGTCCAAGGTAATACCAAATTTCAGCTTAATTATTTAGGTCGATTAGGCGTCAAGAAGGAACTAACACATCCATACTTCTAGTAGAGCAGAAAGTGGGAAATAGGATTTGTTTGATTTCAAAAATGTTTTTAAAACATTTACCTCAATTCGTGTAACAATAAAGTCATAATTACAGTACGATATCCCCCTTGGATTCCGCAGCAAAATTAACCGTTAATAATGGAAAAGTTTGAAATATCTGACGGCGGCCCCCACGGGACGCGTGACAATTAATGAGATTATATATTTATCGCCTCATGTTACATTGTAGAAGCATATTTCATTATTAACTGGTACTTAATTTACCTGCGCTTTTCTATTTTAAATTAAGCATCTAAAGGTATCTGGTCTCCCTCTATAAAAGCACAGCACAAACTGCTGCACGAATTGAGTTGAAATTTGGAATACAGATAGGTTTTATGACAAAGACCGCGGTTAAGAAAGGCATGCAGACAAAACCGCGAGCGCATAAGCTATGGTATGCTTTTCAGAGTCTGTAAGTAGATCTCCCCGGTGAAATACGATCGTCGATGGGGAACTAGATGTCATAAGACTTTGCAGATTTCCCGGTTCTCCATCAAAAGACGATGTGAAAGTGCCGCTGAGTTGTTTTAGTAGGTTTATAGTGCGACATCTGTAAATAATTTTAAAAATAGACTCGACAAACATTAAAAAAACAATAAAGACAAGTGCAGTGATATGCACGCATCAGCTCACAGAGCTGCTTGTGCATTATTAAATAATAATAACAATACAAGTGTGTCGCCGGCACGGGGCGTTCTTGTACCCTCTACGTAGTGAAAGGAACGCGTAACGCGCTTTTTGGACCTTTCACACCACAAAACGTTTTGCATTAGGCCTTTCACACCGCAGTGTACTCCACCTAAAGAATTGAAGGAATAGGACATTTTCTCAACCAGATCTACACATGCTGAGCTGGTACCTTTTTGCGGCAAGATGTCTGGCAAGATCCGGGCCTGATTGTATAACCGCCGAGATACTGAAATCCCTTGGCGAGTCAGGCATAGACGTTTTGCATAACATCTGCAATAAGTTTTGGAAGACAGGTGCATGGCCACGCGATTGGACAGAGTCTATAATCATACCACTTCACAAAAAAGGTTCGACGAAGGTGTGCGGGAACTACCGTACCCTATCTCTAATATCACACGCCAGCAAAATCCTCCTTCACATCCTCAACAACCGACTTCGGTACTATGTGGACTGGCGGATCCCGCAAGAACAGGCTGGATTCGTTAAGGGCAAGGGTACGAGGGAACAAATCCTGAACTTACGGCAGCTCATCGAGAAGGCATACGAGTTTAACACCCCCGTTATCATGTGTTTTGTTGACTACAGTAAGGCGTTCGACTGTGTCAACTGGAACTGCCTCTGGAAAGTGCTGCTGGAATTAGGGGTCCCCCGGCATCTAATTTCTCTCATAGAGAATCTCTACTGCAACAGTAGAGGAGTGGTTAGAGTGGAGCACACGCTTTCGAAATCATTTAGCTTTGGGAAAGGAGTACGTCAGGGGTGCATTCTGTCGCCCATTCTCTTCAATGCCTACGGAGAATACATCATGAGGCGTACTTGCGACGATTGGGATGGAGGAGTAAGCATCGGCGGTTTGAAGATTACTAATCTCCGGTACGCTGATGACACGACTCTCTTAGCCGCAAATGAACAAGAGATGGTTGCTCTTTTGAGGAGAATGGAAATCATAAGCGAAGAACTGGGTCTCTCTATAAATAGATCCAAGACCAAGCTCATGGTCGTTGATCGTGCGGAAAAGTTGGGGCCCATTGGGACTTTAAATTTTGAAATAGTTGACAACTTTATATACCTGGGTTCCAACATCAGCAACAACGGCTCATGTGAGATGGACGTGCGTAGACGCATAGGTATGGCGAAGAATGCCATGTCACAACTCGACCGTATTTGGAAAAATCGGAAAATTTCTTTGAACACAAAAATGAAACTTGTCCGCACATTAGTGTTTTCGATTTTTCTCTACGGAGTAGAGACGTGGACATTGAGAGCAGCTGACCGTTCCCGCATTGACGCCTTCGAGATGTGGTGTTGGAGAAGAATGCTGCGTATACCTTGGACAGCGCACAGGACCAACGCATCTATTCTAAAACAACTAAAAGTCAAGACTAGGCTATCCGCAATTTGTCTCAAGAGGGTACTCGAGTACTTCGGCCATATAGCAAGGAAAGAAGATGCAAACCTAGAGAAGCTTATGGTTACAGGCAAAATTGAAGGAAGGAGACCTCGAGGTCGTAGCCCGATGCGTTGGTCTGACCAGATCCGCATCACTCTCGACACTCCAGTGCACGAAGCTATAAGAATCGCTTCCAACCGTTCCAGATGGCGCTCCATCATTTATGATCGCATCCTGAAAGATGTGGGTCACGACCCCCAGTAATGGGGAATACGACTCAAGGAGGGGGGTCTGGCAAGATATACTTTTAATTATATATTTATTGCTATGTCTATCTTTTGATGTTGTACTTTGTATCTAGTTTTTTTTTATACGAAGTAAGAAGACGAGCAAGACGCTCTCCTGGTGGTAAGAGATAACGCTGCCCATAATTAGTATAGTGCTACCCAGTATTTTACAAAGATGAAATTCTGGGTGCACTGCGCCAACTTCTTACTTGACAGTCTTAGTAATTTCACTAGCGTTCTTTCTAGTGTGCAAATAAATTTCTTTCTTTCAATGTTAACGAAAAATGCAAGATGAATGAAGACTTTACTCACAATCCGACATATCATCGGCATCGGACGTATGGCGAAACCGCTCTATCAGCATCAAATCTGAAGGGACAAAGTGGCAGAGCACGTTGACAAATGTGAGGCGTCGCCTCGCTCATGGACTCACGTACTGACTGACTAATGTGTGGGAGTGAACCTTTTGTCGTCACCGAATGCCGTAGTGACACTACTCTTGATTCTTCAGTTGACTTACATATAAAGTACCCTAGCAAACATCCAAAACTGCCTGTGCCAAAAGTTTTGCTTCTACTTTTAAATTAGAACTGGTCGCATTTGGAAAACGTTGCCGTCATCCGTCTTTGTTACAACTCGGGAATCTTCAAAGCACATGTGAACAGGTACCATTCTAAAAATCTTACGTGATTAATTGTCGAGTACATCTGCACACACCATCAGTTGGTCTACGCAGCAACTAAAATATATGGAAGCGGATTTTTCTCAGGACATATGTACGTAGCGATGTTCCCACCCCAGTTTGCTATACACTACTATGATGATACAAGTATTCCTAAAGTTTCCAACCCCTATATTTTCATAGACCATAACATAATACCGATATCTTATCTAAGGCTAGGTACAAAAATCCGAAGCACCTGCGCGCACCATTCCGCGTCACTTCACAATACCTGAACAATATCGGACCATTTACTTTTATGGCGGCCGTATATGAACGCCATAATTCTCGCAAGGGAAACAGGTGGACAGAACTATCAGTGCCATGTGACGACGTCTTATTCTATTTGGTTAAACGTCTTATTGCAAGTTTGAAGTGCCACATAGTACAGATATGAGAGGGACTAATGGACAACTCAATTAGTTATCTTTATTATACTGTAAACTATCCCATATTTGGGCAAAGGCCCCAAATTCTTCGATTCCTTTCGATCTAGTGCTGCCTTTAGCCAGCCCTCCAGATAAGTGATCCGGTCGTTGCGCCATCGTTTCCGAGGCCAGCCTCGGCAACGCCATCTATCTTCAGGTGCCCATTTTGTGGCGAGCTTTGCTCAGCGGGTTGGATGCATGCGTGACCCACCCGTGGGAGAACGTGACCCACACACCCAATCCCATTTAATCCTGGCAGCCTAAGCCTTGGCAGTCTTAGTTATCTTTAATCCGAACAATATGTTCCTAAGCTCGGTCCAGTATGAGACGTATGCTCGCAAAATAGCTCCGACATAGTCCAGTAAGACCTTTTTACTTTACCATACTGTCTTTAGAACGTTTGATTTTTGACGGCTTATATCTGTGTTACAAATTGGCATAAAGCTGCAGATTATAGTAAGCTTAGGCCCACCCCACATTGGGTGATAGAGACATTCGAGTAGATGACGAGAGACGTGACGACAACGTCTCGATGTCACGGCAGCATTTAGCGACACTCGCAGATCACCGGAGAGCCACCAGAATGTCGCGACGGCTTCGCTAAGTTGTCACGTCGCGGCGATATTGTCAAGAGTCGCTGCCCCCCAATGTGGGGTGGCCTTATTAGTAACATTTGTCCCTCGTCTTTCAAAGAATTTACGTCTATTTATAAGAATCCAGCGATTGATGTCGCGCTTGAATACTCGATACTTTTTCTTATTTCCTGGTAAAGCCCTCACAATAAACGAGCCTAATCTTGTACGATAAAATATCTTACCAACATTTTATTTTATTTTGCTCTATAAAAAAGGTTGAAAAGAACTTAGTTTTTGAAAAATATAACGTTGATACTAAAAATAAATAGTACTACCTACTACTTTTGTATCTTTGAAAATTTGAAAAAAAAAAAAGAAATACATCGCACGCGGAGATCACCACCACAGACTCACATTACGGAACATTTTGTACTAACTTTTTTTTTATGTTAGAGACAGACAAACAGGAAAACGGCCCGTCTGATGGTGAGCGGTTACCGTCGCCTATGGACGTCTGCAACACCAGTGGTATTAGAGACGCGTTGTCGGTCCATTAACACTTTCTTTATCCTCCACTTAACGAGACCCATGTTGAAGGAAGTGGAAAATACGTCGCTTGGAAGGCATCTCTATTTTTTTTTTTAATTACGATCTAAGTATGTTTGTAGCGTCCGTGGCCCAGTGGTCATGCGTCAAGAAGATCACTAAGCGGTCCACACGCCAGCCTATAAAAGTCCTAATGGTTTTAAGTCCTTTCAACCAAATTGGCAATTCATCTTCGAACCTAAGCACTAAGCACCGCGACGTGATCACGTGATTAATCTATCGGCTACGAATGTATCTCTAACTGTACCAATTTGTGGGTCAAATAATACTAAGATTAATTATTATCACTACATAAAATATACATCTTACCAATATTATAAACGTGAAAGTTTGTAAGAATGGATGTCTGGATGTTTGTTACTCTTTCACGCCTAAACGGGTGGACCGATTGAGCTGAAATTTTGTATGGATATAGCTTAGACCTTGGAATAACACATAGGCTACATAAGTACTGCGGGTAAAACCGCTGGGCGCAGCTAGTCAAAATAATAAAATAAAGTTGTTTCCCGCATCTGTCTGTCGCTATGCATGCTTATATCTTTAAAACTACGAAATGGATTTTGATGCAGTTTTCATTAATAGATAGAGTGATTCAAGAGAAAGGTTTATATTTTAGTAATAAGCTTAATAAAAGTTGTTTTTAGTATCAAAAACCATGTCATAGCAATATTATACTTTTTTAAATTTAACTTTGACCTTATGCCTATTGAAACAAATTCTGTTTAAATATGAATTTAAGATAAAAACAGAAATAAGCACCCATAGCGAAGCCAGTCACATATTACATAGGTACATTAACATGCATTACTAACATAAACGTTTATTACATGCATTACACATCCATTCGTCCATGGTGTGGGTGG
Source organism: Hemithea aestivaria (assembly GCA_947507615.1). Classification (NCBI taxonomy): domain Eukaryota; kingdom Metazoa; phylum Arthropoda; class Insecta; order Lepidoptera; family Geometridae; genus Hemithea; species Hemithea aestivaria. The sequence continues at coordinate 1,250,932 of OX382324.1, read as the reverse complement.
TTGTATCGAATTATCCGCTAATGGTCAACGTCTCGGAGGAGGTACGCCCCATGTAATCCAGGCTTTACGTCCTTACACAACGGCTTACGAACCGCTGGTAGTGATAATATCAAGATATGTAGCGAGAGTTTAACTTTTTTCTCTAAATTAGTGGAGCAATGCTCCATTTAGCATTTCTAAAGCCGCGTCTCGAGCGCGTGTTTTGGTTAAAGCATTGAACATAAACATAACAACAACAAAAAAAAATCTCGGTGATTTTTCTGAATATTGATATTATTTATTTATTTATTTATGGTTCACACACGATTTTTACATCATTTCATGTATATAATATCTTAATTAACATAGTTTAATGCTAAATGCAAAATCTTTACGGCGAACATCTCTGCCATGCAGAGACTAAACCGCAGTAAAAGTAAAATGCCAAAAGTAATGTATACCTTATATTGTGTAAAATAAGGTTGAAAATAAAACTGTACAAATTATTTTACTGCGGTTTAGTCTCTCTACAGTCATGCATAGTTAGTACTTAGGTAAATCATTTTAACAAGTAGTTTATTTATCCGGTTAACCAATTATGTTTTTAACCCCCGACGCAAAAACGACGGGGTGTTATAAGTTTGACGTGTCTGTCTGTCTGTCTGTCTGTCTGTGTGTGTGTGTGTGTGTGTATGTGTCTGTCTGTGGCATCGTAGCGTCCAAACGGATGAACGGATTTTGATTTAGTTTTTTTTGTTTGAAAGTAGAGTTAGTCGAGAGTGTTCTTAGCCATGTTTGGTGAAAATCGGTCCAAGATGGCCGCCGCTACAAAATGGCGGATTACTTTTTTCTTCCACGACCCCCTCAATATGGGTATCAAATGAAAGGGCTTAACGAGTAGAATACAGCCCACTATTTAAAATTTAAAATCCAAGATGGCCGCCATCAAAAAATGGTGAATTACGTATTGCGTTGGGGGTTTTTTTAAATTTTTAATTTAATTCACTTGTTTTGTACGTGCTTTCCATCGGTTATGGAAAGGAAAACATTGTTGGAGCAAACAAAAAGTGTACACAATGTTTGGTGAAAAATGTTGTGATGTTTATGTTGGTCACTCTGGAGTGTATGCAGTTTTCGCTTGTCAATTATACAAGTGAATAGAAAAACATTAAACCGACTTCAAAAAAGCGAGGGTGAGACGCACGTTTCAATTCATAACTTGAAAACCACACGACTAATTTCGATAAAATTTAGATGAAACCAATTGTGCTGTGTACCCTGACCAAGTAGTCAAATTAAATTCATAATAACTAGGCAAATTATATTTTATTTTATTTTTACATATTATTGTGAGAAAGATCTACTGGTATCATAGGCGACTGTGTTTATGAGCAGGTAACGTGTTTATGAGCAGGTAACCACTTTCATACGAGTACTCATACACACACAGTTGTTCATGGTTGGTAGGGCATATAAACTAAAATAGTTCGGATGTTTGATGATCACTTTGTAATGTGGATATTATCACTTTGTGATTTGGGAACGAGAGTGGACGAGAATCTTCTACCTGCACTCTGATAAAGTGGAATGGAAGAGGTAGACGTGTTGTGCCGACCCCACACAATGTGGGATAAGAGCAGGAGGAATATGACTGACGACTGATACCACCAGCATTAAACTGCGTCTCCAGCGAGTGTTTTGGTTCAAAACAAAAACATCACAACATTTTTCACCAAATATTGTCAAACTACACTTTTTGTTTTCTCCAATATTTTTTTTGCTTTCCATACCTGATGAGAAGCACGTACAATAAAACAAAATATCAATATTCATCAAAATCACCGAGATTTTTTTAATAATAAGTTAATGTTTATGTTGAATGTTCATGTTTATGTGGAATGTTTGAACCAAAAAAAGCACTGGAGACGCGGCTTTAGAAGGGCAAGGCTATGATATAAATAATACCGAAGAAAAGGTGACTTCGCATGGTTCCATACAAATTCGCACAATTGCGGCATCTATTCTGTATCCCGATAGTACCTACTATTTTATCGTCGCGTCGTAGCGTACACTACGGCTTACCACCCTCAGGTACCCAGTTTTTTATCGAAGAAATAATCTCCGCCGCTTGGTCATTCTTTGAAATCGTACCTACTTGGGTATAAAGCCACTCCGCTGAAAACAGATTTGATCGAAGCTAAAGCTTTGATCATGAAATATCAAAGTAGGCTTTGGTTCACGTCTGATAAAAAAATAAATTTAAAAGCGGATTAAATATTTAAATATGTCGCAAACCTACGAAAGCTAAAATAACCTAAACTTATATTTTACAAAAATAAATAACGCTTAGAGCGTTTAGTAATAGTACCTATCTACTATCTATATTACATTTTTGGTTATTAGGTACGCACTATATCTGATCAGAATTCCTGAAATGAAGGTAGCTACTTAGATTTTTTTTATGGCAGTCATCCGATTTCTATCAATCCGTGAACTGTTTTTGACAGTATGTAGGTAGTAGCGAAGTAGCCTTAGTAGTATTTTTATGTGCGCTTACAACTTTGGTCCGTTAACGGTTAACTGAAATGTACTTATTTAGTGTTAATTGTTTTCTTTGTTGCAATAAAGAGTTATCTATCTATCTATCTTTTGACGGATTTGAATCGATCGCAAATACTCGTACCTAGTACTTTTTTGAATGACAAAACGACCAAATGTTCTGCCCGATAGCACGGTAAAGAGATATACAGTAGTTTGACTGAGCGTGATTTTTGAACATAAATACCTACAGTCTCGCGGTACATGCGCAAGTCATAGGGCTGCCGGGCAGCCGCTGCCCGCATACAGTAGGTACCTACCTATTTCATATCATCTACTTACTTGAGCTAATATCTAGATGAGTTATTATAAATTAATTATATTATTTTTGTACATTTATTGATATTTTTATTACAAGCTTTTATTTCATTTTCATATTACCTACCTATATGTACCTTACTATGTCCGCTTAGGAACCACTGAATGTCCGTTACAAAAATGCAACAGTCGAATGAGATTTGAAAATGTATTGTATCAAACTTAGTACACCCTTCATCCCGCGTTTTTTGCGGTTATGACTAAAAATACCTAAGAACACTTCCGCCTAACTTACTTTTCAAACAAAATCTAAATCGAATCTATGAGACAGACACGTCAAACTTATCACCCTTTCGTCTTTGCGTCGGGAGTTAAAAATAAATACGATTGATCACTCTTCAATTCAATAAAAAGTAGGTACATAATAACAGGTAGATTAAAACTAAAGTTGGTTCATAATTAAGAAGCCTAATCTGGGAACTACAATAGGTTTTATTCCAGCATAGTAGGGATACCTACCTACTTACCTATCATGTCGTGGCGGCGTATATTGAAACCCAAGACAAGAGACAAAACAAGACAAGAGACAAGACAAGAGACAAGACAAGAGACAAGACAAGAGACAAGACAAGAGACAAGACAAGAGACAAGACAAGAGACAAGACAAGAGACAAGACAAGAGACAAGACAAGAGACAAGACAAGAGACAAGACAAGAGACAAGACAAGACAAGAGACAAGACAAGAGACAAGACAAGAGACAAGACAAGAGACAAGACAAGAGACAAGACAAGAGACAAGACAAGAGACAAGACAAGAGACAAGACAAGAGACAAGACAAGAGACAAGACAAGAGACAAGACAAGAGACAAGACAAGAGACAAGACAAGAGACAAGACAAGAGACAAGACAAGAGACAAGACAAGACAAGAGACAAGACAAGAGACAAGACAAGAGACAAGACAAGAGACAAGACAAGACAAGAGACAAGACAAGACAAGACAAGAGACAAGACAAGAGACAAGACAAGAGACAAGACAAGAGACAAGACATGAGACAAGACAAGAGACAAGACAAGGGACAAGACAAGGGACAAGACAAGAGACAAGACAAGAGACAAGACAAGGGACAAGACAAGGGACAAGACAAGAGACAAGACAAGAGACAAGACTTGGACTCTTACTCACACACTTACTCGGTCTCTCACTTGCACTCTTACTCGGACTTTTACTCGGTCTCTTACTCGCACTCTTACTCAAACTCTTACTCGCACTCTTACTTGGACTCTTACTCGCAGTCTTACTCGAACTCTTACTCAGATTCTTATTCGCATTCTTACTCGGACTCTTACTCGCACTCTTACTCGGAATCTTAATCGCACTCTTACTCGGACTATTACTCGCACTCTTACTCGGACACTTACACGCAGTCTTACTCGAATTCTTACTCAGTTTCTCACTTGCACTCTTACTCGGACTCTTATCGGACTCTTACTTGGACTCTTACTTGGACTCTTACTCGGTCTCTTACTCGCACTCTTACTTCAGCAGAATACTTTTAAAAATAAAAAAAATAACTTCTTACTAACTTACCTCAAAAACAGCATAATATCGCATGCTATTTTTTTGCCATTTTATATAATTTATTATATTATGTATAAATACGTCAAAAGTAAATAACGTAAATTACACTAAATACTTGCAAAAAACTATCGCGACGTCCGCCCGTCGCTGCGTGGCACCCGCTTCTGGATTATATACCCACTTCTACCCACATCTACCGACATCTACCTACTCCCACATTCCGACTTTTTCTATGGAGTCGAACTACTGTATATCTCTTTACCGTGCCGATAGTAAGGATCTTGATTTGCACATTGCCCTTATATAACCTACACAGTGCCACTCAGTATTTTGAGAAACAATATTTTGCGCGGCACTGCACTGCGCCTGTCACCCTGATATATTAGTTAAGCTTTTATTTACTTTCACTTGTATGTTGTCTGTCTGTCTGTAATCAAATCTTGCAAGTTTAATTTGACCAACTTCCCGGTGTCCGATTGAGTTGAAATTTTACATGTATGTATAAATTGGATGATGACATCGAGTTGATCTGATGATGGATCTGGAAGGTGGCCACTGGAACTACGTAATTAAACGACGCAACTCCATCAAGTTTGGACTCATTTGATTCGTCTTGGCAAGTACTTTGGTGCTAGATGGTAATAATAATAAAAGCTTGTTTTTAAAATATCAATTGTTTTGCAGGTTTAATTTATCTTATCGCATAAAAGCTGCATTTTCCTGCATTATTTTAACCAATGTAATGTAAAACTCTGGTTAATTTTATTTTATCAGCAGGCATGCAACATTAAAGCGTCACGGCATAAATTGTCCCTTTAATATTCGATACAAAATACTAATTGGTCGATACCGTGTATTCGGTAATGAGCACATGTTTTTCGCTGATATTATGTTTGGATTTACCTCATTATTTCTGGCTTAAAATAAGCAATATAGATTGAATTTATGTTTATAATTTTGCTTAATTACTTATTTACGATACTATATTGTAAATGAAAGGGTGTCCGCTACGGCTCCACTACCTAAGCCCTCCTACTATTGGGCAAAGACCTCCCCTAAATCTACCTATCTATGTCATCCCGGTGCACCCGTCCTGGTAGCGTCTATAACATTATCATCTCTCCACCTTTCCTGGCCGGCATCGGCGGCGCCGTCGATCTTTCGGTACCACTTCTGTGCAGACCTTTCTGGTTGAAGATTATCTTTCACAAAGATCTCTACAGGCAGTAAAATAGGACGAACAAATCAGAACGTTCGCATAATATAATTAGATCTTTTACAAATTAGTAGATAGTCTTTATCGAAACAAGAACATAATCAAGAAAATGCTTCTAAATATTTATAAACACAATTATTCTAAATGCTAAAATGAAATTTAAATTTCACTTTAAGTAGGTTTCTTACAGTACCAGTATTCTCAATGAAAATGGCCACTATCTCGCGCGATGGCACGGCTAGAGGCAATTCAGGGATGAAGGAAGAAATATTTAAATTAATTAATAAGATAGAGGCCGGGATGGCACATTGCGGCGCACACTTGTAATCAACCTAACATCCAGCTGGGCAAGGGATGAGCGGGAGCGGATGAAATTGTTATCCTACTTCTATAGTAGAACCAACTACTATAGCAGCAATCAAGAACACTGGTGTTAAACTCATACGCCAATCTACAGGTGCTACGAGTACATAAACAAGTGAATTTAAATCAAAAATCTTTTTAAAAAAAGTTTTATTATTGTTATCATCTAGCACCAAAGTACTCGTCAAGACGAATCAAATGAGCCCAAACTCCATGAGTTTGCGTCGTTTAATTACGGAGTTCTTACTGCCACCTTCCAGCTCCATCATCAGATCAGCTCGATGTCATAATAATATTGCATTGTCACCCGATTTATACATGCATGCAATATTTCAGCTCAATCGGATAGGAAGTGGGTCAAGTTAAACTTGCAAGATTTGATTACAGACAGACAACAGACAGGTGAAAGTAGGTAATAAGTGTTCCAAACCACTGTCAGATGGCAGCGTAGATACCCCGAATGTTGGCAGCAATTTTTTAGCAACAATATTATAATTGGAACAAAACTTATTTAATCTATGTAATTTTAATTATTCAAATAAATAAAGGGAAATGCAACCTTGCTAGAATTTTTGACATAAGTTCAGGTAACATTTACCAGTAGGTGAACATTAAATATATTTTTGTTAAAATAAATGTGAACTATTTTTAAAGTCAGTTATAAACTAAGCAAATATAAAAAATAATGTGTGTATTAAGCTTAATGAAAGTTAGCCCAATTATTATTTACAAAACTCTTGCATAAACTACTTAGTTTATAAAACAAAACGCTGACCACAACCACCAAGCACACGACCGAGTTGTATGCGACTGTAACCACTGAAATTTAATTAAACTATTTAATTTATTCCCAGCTGAAGTGACCTTTTCACCACCGTGGCCGTGCACCCATTCAATGACGCGGAAACAAAAACCTTCGCTTTAATCCAACCAGAGTTAGCATCTAAATTTGCGTTCACAAAAACACTATGAACATTGAATTCTTAAACAGTGGACGACCATTTTGTAATTCCATCTCACAGCTGAACAAAATGGTTGCAAAGTCTAAGGAATAGAAGTGCAAGTTAAAAGTGGCCGATCTTTACCTACCTTGGAAATCTTTGACACGGTTTTGTGCAAGCTTTCTGCCAAATTACATGAGAGTTTCTTACATTTACTGTCGTCTGGAACGAAATGAAATAAGTTACATTTGGAAAATCCAATTTCAATGGCCCACCCAAGCCATTCTTTATAAATAAAATTGCGGAAGTTTTAACTTATAATATCTTTAAAATTGCTGCTCCGATTTAAATAAAAGTTGCACTGATTCCCTAAGTTGACTTACAATTAGGTCAAAAAAGAAATGTTCACAAACCAAACCAAATAGTTATACAGAAATTAGAAAACTCATACTTACAAATAATTTTACTGATTATATGTATAGAGAAACCTCAAAGGATTCTCCCCTTATCTAAATAGCTCGCAGTTGTTATAATATAGGTACTTGTACATAAAGTGTCCAAGTACCTACATACATATCGGATTGATAGCCTCCTTTTGCATTGTTGGTTTACAATAATCTCTTTTAAAACGTGTCAGAACACAAACACCCGTTGAATAATTTAATCTCCTCGCGCCCATTTTTCGATCCGTCTCCATGAGCAAATTGGATTCCTTCCAACAATGTTCATTGTTGCACCACGTTGTTGGGCGAAATTACACTACAACAATGATATAGTATAATATATCAAAATTGGTCCCGCGATGTCAGCATTAAATGTTCCAAGGTTTCGACGCGCCTCTTAAGACTGTGAGTCCTGGTTGTTTTCTATAAGATATTATGTAGTCATTAGATCATGTCCGTAAGCTTTGCAGGATTCTTGTCGATAGTTCGCCAACTCATCGGTCTATATATATGCATCTTGCAGTTTCAGTAAGCTGCAACGCATAGTATCTGAGATAGGTAGGTACTCATTTTTTATATGAACTTTATTAAAAATTTCTCTGTAGAAAAATGTATCGAGAAAACATTATGAAACTGGAATTTAATTTCAGAATGATTCTCTGATCCTGACTATTATATACGCTCACTTTGAAAGCAATACAATATTATGAGTTTGTCATAATTTCATATTGATATATTATGTGCTTTAAAATAAATAAATGGATCAAAATATCAAAACCTGTGTGTAATATTTTGAAGTAACAACGGATCATGTTCAACAATCTTTCATACCGTAGGGTATGACAGATTGTTGAACTGAAATGGAACTGATGAAATGGACGCTCTCACGGCATCTATGCTTATAGTGTACGTGTTCACTACAGCAAGTTGCAGACGTTTTGTTAAAGAACTGCGTTATGACTGAGTCGTTATTCAAATACAGCGCCGTTGAAATGTTTCGGATGACAGACTATTGTTGGCCACATTTGATGGCGAGGAACGTTTTTATAGAGCTGCAGTTTGGTGACACAAAACAAAATATGTATTAAATACCTATGTATGTCACAAAAAAATTATGTGTTAATCATATTATTAATAATATTTTTATGCAAAAAAATCTGACTAAACTCACGGGTATAAAGGTCGAAGCTAGGCTATAATGTTACCTGTTCTGTTGGAGTATGAAGCCTAATTATGATTATTATTATATTATAATACACATAATTTAAATCTTTATTATTATTATTATTTATTTATTAATACTTTATTGTAACACCACATGAGAATTAAAAATTTACAACAGTAATTAACAAACAAAGCAAAGATGTTGCAACCGGCGGTCTTATCGCTATAAGCGAACTTGCAATATTTCTACATTGTAGCTTATTTAAATTTAATATTGTTAACATTTTGAATTTGAATTTGAGAAAAATGTGGTTCAGTACCTACATGGAGATGTAACTTACAGGCAAATGTTATGTTTTCAATCGCCTTCTAAGAGAGAAGTTATACATTCATTGCCAATGTATGTACGTATGTATTATTATTGGAACTTATTTACATACAGTTAGTTCCATTAAAACTACATACAAGAGATTCCTTTATTAAGGCTTCCAAGCAAATAGAGAGGAAGAGAAGTTAATAGAGTGTTGAAAGGTAGGCAACGTACCAGCGGTACCCCCGGTATTGCAGGTATCAATAGGCGACGGTAGGCACTTACCATCAGGTGGGCCGTCTGGTTGTTTGTCACCTATTACATAAAAAAACAATCAAATCTAGGTATATAGAAGTGGTAGTGGTGGTGGTATTGCTGCTGGTGGTGATAGTAGATGTTGTATGTGTATGAATTTATCTAAAACTATTGGTCCTATATAGACCATAATTTTTTGGCTTAAGTTTTGTCCAACAAAAGCACATTGAAAGTTTCATCAAAATCGGTTCAGTACTTTACCAGAAATGAGTTAAAACGTACAATTCGCTAATGCTCTCGCGTATTGAAATTGAGCTTAAAGATTTTATATTTTAACCCTTGATTAATTATATTACTTGTTAACTAAGTATATTTTAGCGTTTAAAAAAGCAAAGAATATTGTAGGTGTGTATATAGATTAGATACTATACCTCTATACTCGTACATAATATTATGTCGCGTCCTGAATTTTCCACTAAAAGGAAAGGAAGCAATGTTCTAAGTGTGTCGGAAAGTACGAACTTTACGATGTCTGTCTGGCCTAATCTATTGAAATAGTAACTTAATCTTTGTACTTCTGTCTTAAAGCGTCGGACCAAATTCACAGCTCCGCTATAAAGATTCAGTAATGGTGGACTCCATTGGAAATTGGCTCAGTTGGCCCTAAACTGGGGATAATTGAGCCACTTGCATAATTGCCACTTTGCATGTATCTACCCTTATGTAGGGGTCATTTAGGGGGTCATTAGGCGCGGATTAGGCCAATCGCAGTTTTCTTTAATGTTTAATGAGGACCATTGATTACTTATTCATCGATTGAATCGCACTGAAGGGCTGAGGCACTGGATATATCCCAATCGGCTCTATCCACTTTCTCTCATTCAATAAGCGAGGACGAGACGAGCGTTTTAATTCGTGACATGAAAACTAAACTGGTTAACCGAAAGAGCATAAAAATGTTTATTTTTATTATACATACATATGTCTTCAAGTATATTTTACATTTTTAAATATATCTATATCCTAATATTAATATTCTCGTCTTCCTCCTCGATTGTCTTGTTGATCGCAATTAGCGATAAGACCGCTAATTGTTACTTCGATTACCTTTTGATTTTGATTAACTTAGATTATTATAATGTGTTTTAGTTTTATGTGTCATAGGTTACCATAACATAATGTAGCTAAAGTTTTTTTCGTATATTAAAATATCTATTCACAGGCAAAAGAGAGGACGTGTCATAAGATATTTTATCATAATTTTCCCATGAAAATGCACAATGAATTCATCTGAAGTCTAACAAGTCAACTTACTCCAGTTTTCCCGGGGGACCTGTTTCATCCTATCGGGAGATAGGTTCGCCTGAGGCCCCCACTGTGCCCAGACAAATTGGCTGCAGAATGGAGAAGGTACCAATAGAGGCTGCGCGGCGAACACCAAACTGAAGCAAGAAAAATGACGTCGTTCACGTTGGGTGGGTTTGGGTCTCCATTGGATACTTCTTCAAGGATAGCAAACAACTCTGACGTAATTTTTCTTGCTTCCGTTTGATGTTCACGCCGCAGGATCCACTGACTTTAAGATTCTTGGGCTGCAGGAAACATCTTGTAAAAGTAGTTTAGATAAACTGCTGCCGTCGTGAAGATAGCGGCTGGCGTTTGCCGAAACGGTTGCGGGTGTTTATCAGAGGATATTTTGTTATAGAATGAGAAAATACAAAATGTGTTTTACGTAGATATTTAAGCTTTCAAGGGTTTCGTAGTCAAGACGGAAGCCCTATAGTTTCGCTTCGTCTGTTCGTCCGTCTGTGATCTGTGAAAAAATCAGCGAGGTATACCTATATAAACCTCCGTACCTGACTTGAACATGTTCATAACAACTGCTTGACGACACGATACCAGTACCTAGGGAGATAATAGCCGAAGCTTACTACCGATATAAAAGTTTAAATTTTTTTTTTTGTAAAATATAGAATACTTACACATATTATGTAGATTGGAATTCGATAACTGAAAATGCAAGGCATTCCCATAAAATTAATTTCGTTTCGCTGCCAGGGTAAATTTTTTGATAGTTTAACTCAAAGTAGGTCTACACTACCTCTACCTAGCGCCCTTAAAATGCTGTATTATAAGTCCCGAGTCCCAAATCGCATCACATCGAGGTCCTCGCCCTTCAACTATTCAACGTTGGCCGTCGTCCCTTTCAGTTAATATTTCAGGCGTCATGTATCTTTTACATTTTGCCTTTTTTCCTTTAGACCTTCAAATTGCTACTACCCTAATAATGAGATAGCTTATCTTAGTTATTAAGATTTCCAACAAATTGCGTTTTAAATAGAGTTGTCTGGTGAGGCAAATAGAACCGCACTTTTTTCAAGTGGCACCTGTCCCACAAAAATGCAATCAGCACGTGAGACTACAAAAAATTTAGCAGACGTGGGGCAGGAGGGAAGTACTCGCATTTTCCAGCTCTAGGTACTCGGTTTTAGGTCACTATAAAGATGCCCTTGGCAGAACAGAAGTTTGCCCAGCTGTGGGACAAAAACGGGAAATAAATAATAATTTTAATAAATGAGTATATCCCATACGTGCCAAACCGATTTTGTTTATACACGGTTATTTGCAAATCATGGCTAATGCCCTCCCCAATAAGGCCCCATACACCAATGTACTAAAAATAACCAATAACCCAGTATAAGGCAAGCTCTATCTAAACAAAGCTTGTTCCGCTTTCCAAGCATGACCTTTCCTTCATTATTTTAACTGAATTCCCGATGAACCGGCGCGATACGCATCCCTGAAGGCGTCGTATCTTGCACTGACAACATAAGACTAGTGTACCTATCTACCTACCTTTTTGTGTTTCACACTACGAAGACTATATTTCTTTACCGTGCCAACACCCAATTGGGCGGCCTGATGGTGAGCGGTTACTGTCGCCTATCGATCTCTATAACACCAAATCAGCTAATCATCATTTTTTTATACAACGAAGTAAGTAGACGATTAAGACGCTCTCCTGATAAGAGATAACGCTGCTACAGTGCTACCCAGTATTTTCCATAGGTAACATTCTTGGTGCACTGCGCCAACGCTTCTTACTTGAGAGTCTGAAGATGTTAAAACTTAGAACCGTTCAGCCCAGTAATTCACTAGTGCCCTCCTACCTGTGCACTGTAATGTTTGCACATCACTCTGATCAGGCGGACGAATAACTGGCACTGTAGGAGCTCCTGCAAAGAAAGTCTACCCCCGGTTATCCTACTTCCTACTTATATTATAAACCGCGTTTAACCCACTGTTGTGTGTAGCCTATATGTTATTCCAGGGTCTAAGCTATATCAATACCAAATTTCAGCTCGATTCATCCACCAGTTTAGGCGTAAAAAAGAAACAAATATACATACATCCGCACAGTCTTACAAACTAAAAATATTAGTGGGACAAATGAACAAAATTTCGTGATAATTTTTAGTTCTAGGTACCTACATGGGAGTGCAAATAAAATACTTAATATATTATAGCAAGGTAAACGGTAGCGCCCTAGCCCTTCAAGACACACTCGCTACGATAGAACAAGGTTGGAACCTCCAGCGACGTGTCCAATAAATCCAGGGAAGGGACAAACTCGATCTGTCCCCGTGTGGCAGCTGCTTAATAATTCAATACAATACCTGCTTAACATACGGATTCTCTCTGTTGCTGGGGTGCACACACCTTTTGAATTTTATAGGACATTTTAATATATAAAAACGAGCGTCACGCCCCGGTTTTGTTCGGATGCGATATCACTGCATAGTAGAGGTATAAAACAAAAATGCTTTCTGTTTGTTACGCTAAGATCTTTAAAATTATGCAACAATTTTTTATGCGTTTTTAATACGAGTACATATATAGATTCAAGTGTAAGGTTCATCCTTATAATATTTCATAATACCAAGTACATATATAGTAGAGAAACACTAATCATTTTCTGTTAGGCGCTAATAAGTGCAACTAACTTTTGCCAACTAATCACACATTAAAACTTTTCTTTTGAATCACTCATCTACGAGTAGGTATCTATTCTTGAAAACTGTATTAAAATTCGTTGAGTGATTTACTAGTCTCTATATTATCCTCGAGTCACCAAAACCATGGGCCCCGAAGGCTTCAGTTGTATCCACAAAGAGGCGGAAGTTTCCCGCGCCATTGACTCTCGACTTTAGTTATTCTCGTTTGTTAAAGCGACTGCCGCAGGTGGAGATTAACTCGACTAGGGTGACTGTTGAAGTTGTCACTTGAGACAACATCGATCAAAATCTTACTAATATAATAAACGTGAAAGTTAGAATGTCTGGATGATTGTTTGTTATTTGTTATTCTTTCACGCCGTGGTTTCTTTCACGGGTGGACTGATTGAGCTGAAATTTGGTAATGAGATAGAGACATTGATAATTTTCTCTGATAGGCTCACGCGGCTCACCGTTCACCTAAGTGCGCAAGATACCAGTAGGTAATATCTAAATTTAAAAAAAAATCATAACCATATTATGAGCGAAAATTCTTACAAAACTTACACCATCACCAAGTTATGCCATCAAATAAATCTATAGACTCGCAAGATGAATATTTAAAGTCAAGGTTGAGTAGTCAAAGGCAGGGTTTGTCACAAGTAGCTTGTTATCGCCTCATAAATAGAAATAACCTTACATACTTAGAACATTTAACCACGAGAATAGACGCCATTACCAATATCTATGCGAAAGTCGGCCAGTTTCTGTGAGGGGTGGGGCACACCAATAATGATACCTCTCTAATGAATATTCGACTACGTCATTACGCACGCACCCGACAACATTGTCAAACACTGACATAAGATACTCTCACACAATTAAATAGGTAAACACAGGGATTACCTGTTTTCTTACAACTAGTTCTATATGCCCGACGCGGCATTCTATTTTTTTGGTTGCGTGAGGACGCTTCCGCTTGACAGTGACGTATCCAGTTGGATGACTAATCGAAACTTACATACGATGCATGGCCCTGTACCCTCATTATAATAAAAGCTGAGTTAGCAGCTGGGGCATGGGATGTATTGTACGAAACTTTGCTCGAGTTACATTATATATTATGGATTTTACATAACGGCATCTTTTAAAAAAGCTCGTGTTTGGTGGCGTAATACTAGGTATAAAATATAATATAGAGTGGAGAAAAAGTTCACAAAATGAGAATTGTGCAATTAGCGTTAAATAAAGTTTCATTAAGTGGACCCAGTTGCCCAAGTGAACCCAGTGGCCAGTGGCACATATGGATCCAGTTGCCCAAGTGGACCTAGTTTTAAGAAAGTGATTCCCAGTTAGTCTCACATCATAATGATTCCCGATTGAACCCACATACTAATTCTCGTGTGGTGATTCCCAAATAGTCCCATATAAATACTAAGTTGCTCAAATGGGCCCAGTCACGCAAGTGAACCCAGTTGCTCAAGTGGACCCAGTTGATCAGGTTTATTCCCTCTACGTCGAGTCCCGTTACGTCGAGCGACAAACCGAGTCTCGCTTTAATTCCCTCTACGTCGAGCCTACTGTTTTTGCCCCGCTTCTATTCCCTTTACGTCGAGTGCTAAAAATTTGTAAAAGTACAGTTAGCAAGAAAACTGAAATACCAAATTTTATTATAATAAAATAAATTATATTATTAAGTCGGACCTAGACAAAGTAGTCCACTACAAGCCTACTACTAGTACGATTCTATGTATAAGATAAAAGATAAGATAATATAACAATAAGTACCTCTATATTAAATCTATTCTTTATTAAAAAAACATCTCTAGACGTTCCTGGGCGTCTAGTACCGCATAAGCTAAAATAAGTAATTATTAGGTTAAATAATCAAGATAGGTACCAGATACTAACCACTAATATAAAGTAAACATAAATAAACGAAGTAAGAGATAGCAATAAAATATAATAAGAACCTACCTCTCTTCTATATTAAAAAAAAACATCTCTTGACGTTCCTGGGCGCCTAGTAGCACATAAGCTAAAATTAGTAATTATTAGGTTAAATAATCAAGATACCAGATACTAACCACTAATATAAAGTAAACATGAATGAACGAAGTAAGAGATAGCAATAAAATATAATAAGTACCTACCTCTTTCCTATATTAAAAAAAACATCTCTAGACGTTCCTGGGCGCCTAGTAGCACATAAGCTAAAATTAGTCATTAAAGGTTAAATAATTAAGATACCAGGTACCAACCACTAATATAAAGGAAACATGAATTAACGAAGTAAGAGATAGCAATATAATAAGTACCTCTACTATTAAAAAAAACATCTCTTGACGTTCCTGGGCGCCTAGTAGCACATAAGTTAAATTAGTCATTAAAGGTTAAATAATTAAGATACCAGGTATCAACCACTAATATAAAGGAAACATGAATTAACGAAGTAAGAGATAGCAATATAGGTATAATAAGTACCTCTACTATTAAAAAAAACATCTCTTGACGTTCCTGGGCGCCTAGTAGCACATAAGTTAAATTAGTCATTAAAGGTTAAATAATTAAGATACCAGGTACCAACCACTAATATAAAGGAAACATGAATTAACGAAGTAAGAGATAGCAATATAATAAGTACCTCTACTATTAAAAAAAACATCTCTTGACGTTCCTGGGCGCCTAGTACCATATAAGCTAAATCAGTAATTTTAGCAAAATAAGCCAAATTTATTGTCAATCTACTATTTCCCACTACACTAAAATCATATAATGAAGTAAGAGAGAGTAGCATATTATTATAATACTTATTATAAGAGTACCATCTATTTTTCCTTAAAAATATCTCTTAATGTTACTGGGCGCCTAGTACCTCAACGGCAAAAACGATCTAAAGGATTTTTTGTTTCTGACTGTACTTTGCGAAACTCGACGTAGAGGGAATAGAAAGCGTAAAAAGCCATATCTTCGGAGAACAATAGGCTCGAAAACTCGACGTAACGGGACTCGACGTAGAGGGAATAAACCGTTGATCAGTGGTCCCAATGGCGCTAGTGGTATCAGTAGTGATCCCTGGTGCCCATGTTGCCCCAGTTGCCTAAGTGGACCCAGTTGTCCAATTGGTCACCCCGATGATAATCAACAGAAGATAGAGAAAAAAAAAAGAATTCTTAATTTTCACATTGTTTTCTAATTTACATAATATTATGTATCAATAATAATAATTACCTATTGCATGCCGAAAGGCAGATTATTTTCGCAATCAATAAATGAATTATAAAAACCTTGAAAAATAAAAAACAGTTTCTGAAATAATATTTTATTTCACCTCATTATAACAAGTCCGTCATATATTGTCTAATATTATTATATTACAAGAAGCGAGTCAACATTATAAAACTTACTGTTTTTTTTAATTATGTCCCATTCACACGAGGCTATTGGACAGGCCAGTTTTTATACACTACAGGTTATAGTCATTGAACACGATCTTGCCTGTCCTGAAGCGACGACACAAATGTGTCAAAATACCAAAAAAATTAATAATATATATTAGATGGTAGCATCGTGTAAATAGTACATTAACGTGCAAAAACATTCCAAATCTGGACATTAGATCAGTGCGAGTAAAGAACTATCTTGATGAGCGAACTATCTTGATGGATCATGGAAAGACTGTTCCCAATATTTTTTATTAAAAAATCACTATGGAATAAATATCAAAGGTAAATTAGTGTCTGGAAGAGCCAGAAAAGAGCGAATTTACCACGAATTGATAAGGATGACGCGCGAGCTAATAATTACACGCTATGCTTGAGAACGCGATGTAAGATTGATTTGTATCCCTGACCTACGCACGATTGAATTCCCAAAAATCATTCAATTAAATTAAAGGTACTTTATTATTATAAAAAATGCATATAAATGAATCCCCACTTGAATAACTACTCGCACTGTGTAAACGCGCCATTACCTCACAATCAAGTCTTAGCAATTTATATACTTCATAATACGACATTCTGTACTTCATACATTCTAGCTATATTACGGACGTAGCTTATGACTTATACGTGTAATTCCTGCGACTTCATTCCCGTGGGTATTTTGGGAATATTTTACAGTGCAACCCTAATTGTGCTATTAGATGATTTACTACTAGGTGTTAATACGTGCTTTAGTAGTCAGTCAGGACAAAGCCTATTATGTATATAGTTTTTACAAAAAGATGAATTAAATAATACATAAGGAGTGCATCTACCCGTCAAACTAAAGTTCTTGTACGAAAACCAAAAATATTGTAAAAAAAAACTTTCTTCAGAAATTGTCCAATCTGCTGATACATTTTGTATACACATTGTGATACATTTTGTAGGACAGTTGATAATATTGTTTTTACATTTATGCAAGTACCTACTTCAGTTAGAGGGCCAAACGCACCCCTAAGTATCACTTAACTCTTTTACAATACTAATTATATTATGAGCTTAGATTAAAATAAAAAAGAAAGAACGGTACATTCGTCTTGCAAATGGACCACTCCAATTAGGTTCAGGCACACAATTTTACTTCGAGTGGCAACCGACACTTTCCGACCCAGCAGACCCAAGTTTGGCTATAGCAACGATAGCGCATACCTTATCTTCTTTTTTATTTAAGTGTTATGAGGTATCATATGAATACGCTACCTATATTGTAATTAACTAACAAACGCAAAAGCGTTCCAAATTATCTAGAGGTATAGTCATCATTATAAAAACAATAACAAGCAGGGAGTGTATACAGGGTGACTTGTTAAAGTCCTCGGTATTTTTATTATTATATGAAAGATATTGTAATGATTTAGCAAGAAATAATACGTTGGAACGTACGAATTTCATAAATGGAGCTCTAATTGAGCTGCACAACGTATACCTTGTCGCAATCTTTCGTGATCTGACTCAAAGCTCGATTGTGAAAAAAATGTGTTAGATATTAACCTAATAAATAATATCCAGGAAAATCAATTTTTTTCTGAAGCCCAAACCAATGTTTGTGTGTGATTTTATTTCCTTGTGATAAGTATTTCCCTTTTCTTAAAGTGTGCAACCATAAATAATTACATTATAGTGGTAAACAGTTATATAAAGTTTTCAACCAATCACCCTGTATACAAAAAAAAATATAACGTTAGTATGATAAAATATAACTTGCAGCGATTATTTCATTAAATTTATGTATTGGACATTAATTTCGATTTTCAATTGATTTCTCTTCATAAAATTTGATTCACTCGAAAAAACAACAATATTTAATTCATTGCTCAATTTTATGTGAACTCTACAGCATTTAGATAAACTTATAACACCAAATAGTTAACTTACTTTATTTAAATTCTGCTGTTTTTGACTAATTACAATTTTACTAAATGAACATAAGGTTCGATTCACATGGCAGACGACGCGCGTTTGTATGGCAAGTTGACAAAGATTTCAAAGAGAAGATAATAAATAATAGAAGATATCAAAATTAAAATGTAAACTAACACTAGATATTTAAAAAAAATTGTAACTAACAAATTATGGTCTCAATTGGCTTAATAAACAATTTTATTATTGTTATAACGAGAAAATATAAGTGCGAAGAGCATGCACACATTCATTTAATTAAAACTTTGACGTTCCCAAAACGCGCGTTTACCGACTGTCATGTGAATCAACCCAAAGTTATATTTAAAATAATATTGAAATTGATATTTGAGCACAAACATACATAACAGAAAAGCAGCACCCTGTACTTTATGAATAAGTATTATATTAATTATTAGCACGTTTATGAATACTCGTATTATTAACTAGAATTTTTTTTTAAATTCTCGCTTTTTTAAAACACTGACTTAAATAATAATATTTTATTGGAAAAAGCCATATTGATGCATTTTTTTATGCTAAGAAGACGAGCAAGACGCTCTCCTGATGGTAAGAGATAACGCTGCTCATAATCAGTACAGTGCCACCCAGGATTTCACAATGATGTAAAATTCTAAGTGCACTGCACCAACGCTTCTTACGTAAGAGTCATAAGATGTTAAGACCCAGTAATTTTACTAGCTACAGTACCCTCCAACAAATCGATATTTCTCTAATGTGTTTTTGTTTATTTTTAAGTATTTAAATCAGTGTTTTTCCGCGTACACCATAATTTCATATGAATTATACTAATTCTTATAAAATACCTATGCTTAGGAAACTGAACACAGTATCTTATAAAAAGGCAACAATCTTGAAATGAAAGCAATAAAACAGCAATAAAACTTATAAAACAAATACATTAAACGCGAATTCGGACTTAAAATAAAAGCAAGAGGTTCAACAATTTCAATTTTGGTTAAAACAGATGATACAGTTGCTGGGTTTAAAAAAATTGAAAGGATAAAAATTGCTACATTTATTTGGTGTTTCTGTTTTAGTAGTGTTAAGCCTAGCGTAAACTAGGACCGGTCGTATCGCAACGCATCGAATAAAAAAAATCACTACGAAAAGCAGGGCTGATTCATAGCCACTAAATTTGATGTTTGTGTTTGATACTATAGAGCGGGCTATGCTCGGCGTCTCTCTAAAGGATCGCATCAGAAATGAGGTGATTCGGCAGAGAACCAAAGTTTACTGACATAGCCGAAAGGATTAGCAAGCTGAAGTGGCAATGGGCTGGTCACATTTGCCGCAGAACCGATAACAGATGGGGTACACGTGTTCTGGAGTCGAGACCGCGTCTCGGCAAACGTAGTGTAGGGCGTCCTTGGGCGAGATGGGGCGATGATATCCGGAGGGTCGCTGGGAGTGGTTGGAGGAGGAAGACAGAGGAGCAAGTTGAGAGGCGTGACCAGGGGAGGCCTATATCCAGCAGTGGACGAACATAGGCTGATAATGAAGTTTGATGTCCACTTCAATGTATGTACATCAATCGTAGTGGCTATGAATTAGCCAATAGCCCTGCTGACCGTATAATTTGCCTGTACACAAGATGATTTTTTTATACGTTGCCGTGCGTCGCTATAGTTTACACCAGCCTTTAACAACACCAGTTCAGTTTCCGTGCGTTCATTCCCAGTAGTTCTTTTAAACAGCTCCTCCAAAGAAATTAATGGGATTTTTTCTTCCCATTATTGGGGTTTTGAATTTTTTTACCCATAATATAGATTAAATAAAAAATATAGAACACATTTTGTTTTGTAAATCTGATAAAAAAAACCAACATTTTGTACAAACTGGAGTATCACATAGTGACGTCATAATTCCCACCGAGCAACTTTAGTGCTTGTCTCACGTTTTTTATTAGATTGACAAATAAAAATATGCGTGTTCAATATTTTTACATGCTTTTTTTTTCTTTCACCTGTCTATTGTCTATAATCAAATCTTGCAAGTTAAATTTGATCCACTTCCCGGTTTCAGATTGAGTTGAAATGTTTCATGCATGCATATAAATCGGATGAAAATGCAATATTATTATGACATCGAGCTAATCTGATGATGAAGCTGGGAGGTGGTCATAGAAACTCCGTAATTAAATGACGCAACATCGAGTTTGAGCTTATTTGATTCGTCTTGACGAAGAACTTTGGTGCTAGATGTTAATAATAATAAAAGCTTGATTTTAAAGTTTTTTTTTTTAATTTCACTTGTTTATTAGATTGACAAATAAAAAGATACGCGTCCAATATTTTTTTAACAATCTACATTATGGTTAAAAAACCCCAATTGAACAATAAAACTAGTGGGTACAAAGGTGTGGAGGCATGGCATATCACAGTTCAGAATGGTCTATAAGAGGTGGGGTACTTGTGAGGCAGTGCAGCCAGGACATGTTGTGCCAGGTACCCCCAGCCCAGCTGGTCGCAAGCCTGGCCGAGCCTCTCCTCCACTTCCTTAGAAGGACGGTCCTCTGATAACTTGGTGAGGAGCTTGATGCCACGACCCCACTGTTGGAGGGTGAAGCAGTGCCAGATGCCGTAGTGGATCGCCTGGAATTATATGCTATTATTAAAACTGCGCCCAGCGGTTTTACCCGCTGTACTATAGCCTATGTGTTATTCCAGGGTCTAAGCTATCTCTATACTAAATTTCAACTTGATCGGTCCACCCGTTTAGGCGTCAAAGAGTAACAAACATCCTGACATCCATTCTTACAAACTTTCACGTCTATAATATTAGTAATGTTAGAGACTTGCTTACACTCACGGCTTTGCCCGTGTGGCCAAATTATTTCTTAGCGGAGGTCTACGTTACAAAACCTGTGTTTAAAAATTCAATCCAATACGTTCAGCGAATTGGCCTGTGCGTTGATTATTGAAAGATCAGTCACTTTTTTCTTTATTCACACAAGAATGTGTTACTTTCTACTACTAGAAAATCATGATCTTTCTCAATTTTGAAACAAAGCCTGAAAAATAAATGACCATAATATTATTTATTAAATTACCTTAGAGTCGGTGATGTCGGTCAAGGCCAGCAGCTCACTCATATTCTGCTTGAGGAACAGCAGCAACCTACATAAGGAGTCCCTTGCTCTCTAAAGTCCATCAATAACAACAAGTTACCTTAGAGTCAGTAATATCAGTCAAGGCCAGCAGATCGTTCATGTTCTGCTTGATGGAGCCAGTTAACTTGTCCTCAGCAGCAGGAGCAGTGGACAGAATGTTCTGCTTGAACAGCACCAGTTTATAACAAGACCCTCCATCACTAATAGCAAGTTACCTTAGAGTCGGCGAGGTCAGACAAGGCCAGCAGCTCACTCATGTTCTGGTTGAACAGCAGTCTACATAAGGAGACCGACCGACCTCTCTAACGTCCATCAACAAGTTACCTTAGAGTCAGTAATATCAGTCAAGGCCAGCAGATCGTTCATATTCTGGTTGAGGGTGGCAGTGAGTTTCTCCTTAGCAGCCGGCGCGGTGGACAGCAGCAGCAGGCGACACAGAGCGGTGCCGCGCCGGGACAGGCCCTCGATCAGGTACCCACGCTGCTTCTCCTGCTCCCTACAGACAGGAGATAAGGGTTGAGGACCACTCGACATGGCAGACAATGCGACATCATAAATTATATTTATTGACCTTTTACAATAACATTCTTTATTATATCATAATCATCATCTCAGCCGTGAGACGTCCCCTGCTGAACATAGGCCTCCCCTTTGGACTTCCATATGTACCGGTTGGAAGCGACCTGCATCCAGCGTCTGCAGCCGACCGACATAAGGTCGTCTGTCCACCTTGTGGGTGGAAGTCCTACGCCGCGTTTGCTAGTAGTGTAAAAAGTAGGTATTTTAAACAAAAATGAAAACAGTAAAAATGTTTCTTACTGTTTGATTTTAGCGGCGTCACTCCTCGTGTCGTTCTTCATTCCTAAATACGCGAGTAACTTCTCTTGGTCTATGGCTTTTATAACCTGAAAACAAAACAATATATAATTATGATGTTATAAAACAAATTAAGGAAATTTGGATCACAATGTTATTTATATAATTTTACTGGTCCAATAGTTAGCTGACACTCGGTGTTTCTAACAGAAAATGTATCTACTATATTCTGCATGTACTATACACCTAAACCATCCTTTTGAAGCTATTAAAAAAACCGCATCATAATCCATTGCGTAGTACACAGTACACAGACAGACAATACGATCGACATTATTAACCCCCGACGCAAAAACGACGGGGTGTTACAAGTTTGACGTGTCTGTCTGTCTGTGTGTGTCTGTATGTGGCATCGTAACTCCCGAACGGATGAACGGATTTTGATTTAGTTTTTTTGTTTAATAGTAGAGTTAGTCGAGAGTGTTCTTAGCCATGTTTGATGGAAATCGGTTCAAGATGGTCGCCGCTACAAAATGGCGGATTACTTTTTTCTTCCACGACTCCGTCAATATGGGTATCAAATAAAAGGTCTTGACTAGTAGAATACATACATTATAATAAATTTAAAATCCAAGATGGCCGCCGCTACAAAATGGCGGATTTGGAAATCGTTGCGTTGGGGGTTTTTAAATTTTTAATTTAATTCACTTGTATACCATGTAGTGATATAAATAACCATACCTTTTCTGAGGTAGTGACGAGTTGTTCACACCACGCCGTCGTTACATCTGGCTCCTCGTTGGCGTGAGGCAATCTATTACAAAATATTACAAAATAATGAATATATCGGCAGCTTAGATTATAGCTACTTAGTTTAGACGCCACATAGTCAAATTCGGTGGACCAGAGACGGAAGTGGCGCCTCTCTTGTGTATCGCAGGCAACATCGCATTTTCGTGATCGGTTGACAAGTAAAGGGGAGTGACGGGAAGTGACGTTAGCCAATGAGAGTCGAGTAGTTGCACGGTCGTCCGCTAGGGGCGCTGTTGTGAGCGAGCGGTAGGGCGGACGGGCGTGAGGTATTATATTGAGCTGTGTAGACGACGGAGACTCACTTTACGTTTGGCTGGCGGCTGGGACGGTCACTCTACTTCGGGACGGCACCTCGGACGGACGTTATGTCCGAAGGGTGACTGGGACGGTCACTATACGGTTTGGGTATCGAATTAGTTATCGAAGCGTTCGTAGCTTTGCGGAACACTCGGTCCCCGTTAATATTGTGTAATACTGAGTAGTGTAATATCATCCCTAATCACATTGTAATGTAACTGGTTGCAAGTGTAATAAAACTAATCATATTGTGGTGTGATGTCTTATTCTTCTCGCCCGTTATATCCACGCTGTAAACCATGCCTGAGGGGCTCCGGAATGAGCGACAATATGGTGACAGTGACACATATAGGCTACTACGCTAAGCGCCCGGTATCCTGTCCCGACAAATAGAATTCAAAATACTTTGTATTGGACTAACATTTTTGCCAAAAGACGTTAAGACCATGCACCGGCACGATTCTCAGTGATCCTGGGATGGGATTAATTCAATTCAAAGCATTTATTTCAATTAAAATCATATCCAACACAATTCATAATAAATACAATATAAGCTATAGTCGGGCCAGCCTAAAAGGCCACATTTGACAGATGTCAGTCATAGCTAACTAGTGTTGGGACATTGTTTGTTTATTTCGATTACAGGATATGAATCGATACGATCTTCAAACACGTTGGAATCGAATACAGTTTTATGAAAACATTCATAAAGTCTAATTAATTTTAATTTTAATAGGTTTTGGTTGTAAACATGTAATGGCGTCATGGGCTAGTTTTGCCAGAAACATCTCACGAGTTATAAAAAAAACCTGTAATAAAAAATATGTTTATTCTCTATACATTACACAATTTTATTTTAATTACATTATATTTTACTATAATATAATCACAATATTAACAATGTATTTTATTTTAATCGCAATATAGTTATTTATTTCAGATCAAATATTCAATCCAAGTTATAATTGCATTCGATTCTACATTTCAAATTTCGATTTCGCGATTTTATTGGGTAGCATCCTTATAGTTTTAAAAACAAAAACTGATTGACGTGACCTTGTATAGGATGTCCTATTTATGCATCTAAAGTTTTTAACCCCCAACGCAAAAACGGTGGGGTGTTATAAGTTTGGGGTGTTATAAGTTTGACGTGTTTGTTTGTCTGTCTGTTTGTGTATCTGTCTGTGGCATCGTTGCCGAATTTTTCATTTTTAAGATTAATAATATTAGTCGGGAATGTTCTTAGCTATGTTTGAACCTAAAATCGCCACGCCGCCACGAAATGGTGTATAACATATTTTTTATAGTTTAAAAATAAACAATGACTTGAAACAAAAATTAAGTATTTTTTTTATTTTAGTTTTTTTTGTTAAACATAATGCCACAAATACTGTTGTTTTACTCGTATATCAGAAATGAAATCTATACCATCGGCTTATCCGAAATTGACACCGAAATTTTCCTCGTGGCTCTACATGATCTCCCAGAGTTGATTAAATTAAGCAGGGTGGAGCGGCCCCTTTACCCCCCCTTCCTTACTGCCAGAAGAGGTACAAGGGGGGTTTTTTGATCTTAATCAGCTTATTTCTTGGCCCTCGTTCTTTTCTTAGGTGAACATTTTTTTTCTGTTCAGAACCTGATGGTCCGTATTTCTCTCTTAAAATTTTAGTCACTGTCTTCTTCCCTATTTGCAAATCTTATTTATTTATTAGGTTCACCAACAGTTAATTACATTTAATCTTACACTTTACTTTAAGGAACTAGTTTAATCTATCTTAATGCATAACCTATTATAGGCGGACACAGCATGCAATGTGTTTAAACAAGTTTAAACAAGTGTTTTAGGTTAAAGTTCGTCTTTAATGATTTTAAGAGTTAAATTAAGTCTTAAAATTATTTCATAAATTCATTACAACACTAATATATTTAAAAAAAAAAAAAAAGGTAGCACTCCGGGAGTGCCGGCAGAAGTGAAAACTTCAATATTAACGTTGTGTTTAATTATAAGTATAAAAGTACTATCATTTATGAGGTAAAATACAATGTTTATTTATTGCGCTATCGTACACAAATATGACAATTTATATGTTGTTATTTATAATATTATATCGTTATTTATATATTACATTAAATTTTATCTCTCAGAAAAATCAACTTCCATCCATAATTTCGACGACTTTTACACCATCAACAGAGCAGCACACTCAGGCACGGTAGAAAGAGTGGGAGATACTAGTTCCTCTCCCTTCCCCTCGATCTTACGCTTTTTCGATCAGCATCACGTGACCCTGACGCGAGTTTTAAAGTTTTTACCCATACAAAAAAAAGTGCTCAGCGCCGCTAAAGAAGTTTTCACTTCAATAAAAGCAATTTTCGAAAAATAGTAAATTTTTTAGAACACTCTGTAAGGGAATTTTCATGAAATGTCAAATGTGGCCTTTTAGGCCGGCCCGACTATAATATGTCAGGAATCACAAAATTTTAAAATAAATAAATATGTCCAAAATCCAATTATTTATGATAATAATATTATAAATAATAATTAATAATTATTTATTTATTCGGGAAAACAAACAATTTGCTTATGTACTATATTATATCTATATCTTAATACTACATTATTTTAATAAGCAAACCCATAACATTATATACTATTAATAATAATATTGCTTTCTATAAGTTTACTGAAAAAAATTTCATCTGATTCGCCGTTTAAAATAAGAGATAATGGTGAATGGATAAACAGTAATAAGTGCATCCAAAATATGTAAGTAACTTACTTCTTAGGATCCGTATTAGAATCGATTCCCTGTAGATACGCGATGTGAGCCCCTAAATATCCGGGGAATTTCTCTTGTAGTTCTTCATACACTTGCTCTAATTTATCTCCCTCTGGAATCAAACAAACAAAAAAAAAATTGGGGTTTATACTCCAACAGAACAGGTTACCCTACTTACACTGTCAGAGTCAAATCACAATTTGTAGGTTGTGTGGCCAACCTATATGTTGTGTGTGCAAAAATATTTATATTGTTTCGTCATAACCTCCGTTTGTCACAAGAAGTTTATATTCTACTAGCTTATGCTCGCGGCGTTGCCCGTGTGACAAAAACCTTTCTTAGCGCAGGTCTACGTCATAAAACCTATCTGTATTCCAAATTTCCACCGAATCCGTTCAGTGGTTTGAGCTGTGCGTTGATAGATCAGTCAGTCAATCAGTCACTCTTTCCTTTTATATATTTAGAAGACTAGCTGCGCCGAGCGGTTTTACCCGCTGTACTGTCTATATGTTATTCCAGGTTCTAAGCTATCTCAATACCAAATTTCAGCTCAATCGGTCCACCTGTGTAGACGTGAAAGAGTAACAAACATTCATCCAGACATCCATACATTCTTACATTCACGTTTATAATATTAGTAAGATTGAGGTTGCGACATGAACACCAAACTGAAGCAAGAAAAATGACGTCACGGTTGTTTGCCATCTCACTTACTCATAGTTGATTAATTAGATAGTATTTTGTTTTTAATTTGTATGAAGTTAGTGAGATGGCAAACACTACAAGCTAGGTCGTAAGATACTTAAGGCCTAGCTCGTCCTTAGCCGGGGTTAGTGTACCCGAGAGAGCCGGTTTTATCCCGCCTTTTAGGTTAAGTCTATACCTTGGTTAGAGTCAGTGTAGTGGCCTGGTTCTTGGGAGGTTTAGTCCTGCCGTTTACATTCAGTCTGTATCTTTTACCTTGCAGCAATTTCTTCCTTAGCTAGGTTCAGTGTGTTCGATAGTGAGACGGTTTTATCCCGCCTTCTAGGTATAGTCTGCTGCCATCTACGGCAGTAGTAAAAAAAAGATTTTGCCTAGTAATAGTGTGTCAACTCACCCAGTTTAGGCAGCCAGGTGGTATAGAAGTCCTTCAGTGCGTCCATATAGTCGTCGTGTGGTTTAGTATGTTTGTCCCGCGCGGGGGCTCGGCGCGGCGCCTCCCCCGCCCAGTACAGGAGAGATGTCCCCTCCACCTTGCGACCCAACTCATCCTTGGCCAGGGTCAGTGTACCCGAGAGAGTTGCCCCCGATAGGTTGGCGCGACTTATCCTGATCACACGAGATAATATGATTTAGCCATGTGCGAGGAAACTACACGCTAGGACGACTACTTTCCGAGATATTGACATGTCAAGTTTGACAGCTGTCATCTGAAATGATACATTGTTAGCCTAGGACAAGTACTTTCCGCGATATTGCTATTTCAAGTCTGATATAAAGAGTGTTTAGAAATATATCTTCTACACCAACTAAATAAATATTATTTATAAAATTTACTTGATGAGCTGATTGATGAGCTAAATTTTCAATTTAACACATTTCCAAAAAGTAAATTTTATCAATTTACTAAACATTTGACCTACCGCTGCTATCGTAAATCGAGTGATTATGTAGAGTCATGCAGCTATCATAGACTAACCACAATTGAGAACAGGAGAACTCTTTCTGATATGTTGTTTTTGCATGGTATATGTAATGAGTATATTGACTCTATTGAATTGATGCACAAAATTTTAAGTTTACGTTGTGCGAGAGTTAGGACCAGGCATACTATGTTATTCGAACAAGCCATGTCTAAAACAAACTACGCACAAAATGCACCAGTCACCAGAATTCACCGAACTTACTCGTATACATATAATAAAAAGATGGCAACCGTGGATATTTTTCAACACACTAAAACTAAATTCAGGAATGAAGTGCTCAGTGTCTTAAATATGCATGCTTCATTATTAGTGCTCACTAACTTATTTCCAAGTGGGCGCATAATGTTATTAGTAACTTAGTACCTTTTGTATGAACTAAATAAATAGCAACTTAAGATCGAGACTGCCCTATATGTATAATACTATAAAATAAAAATCCGTATTGGCTGTATGTTACGTTAAAAAATGTTTAAACTTTGTTAACTAAGAGCTGTGGATTTTTGTAAATAAATAAAATAAAAATTAAATAAATTAATTGTTATTTGACAATAAGTTATATGGTGCGAGCGAGACAGAGGCTCAGCGACTATTAACCACTAATCGAGTCCATTCGGACCAACTAGTTGATGGGTTCAGATATTCGGAATGACATTTCCGATCTCAGTACATTTTCTAACGTTAGCCACAAGATATTTGCACTAGTGTAACCCCCCAGTTTCGGTTAAAAGGCTTATTACACTTGGCTGAATTTAGTTCCTAAATTCAGAATCTAAATTAGGATGAACGATACTTTCTTCTAAATTTAGGATGCTAAATGTGATTACACTTGACTTAATTCAGTGGCGACTGAATTTAGGCTTCTAAATTTAGCCAGGTGCAATAAGCCTTTTACACCTATGGCCGCACTGCTAACTGTGTATCACTATAAACTGACAAAAAAAAATGTTATTAGAGACATAGAATACTAAAGCGAAAAGCCTTTTCTTAAATTTGTCGTGTAACGTGCTAGTGGATTAGGCGACATAGTTGAAAATGTCTTTTTAATCTTCTCCTTTCTTTTCTATTATTTTCTATTACTCTATGATTTTCGCCGGTGTCTAATTATTTAAAAAACTATACACTATTTCGTATTAAAGTTTCAACAAATATAGCAATAATAATTTGACACAAAATCTATGATTACTCACTTTTCAGTGGGAACAGGCGTGAAGTAAATAGGCATTATAGTTCCACTTTGTAAGGTCGTCGAACTGAATTTCTTGCCGCCCGTTAAAGCCTGAAAATGTACATTTTGGAATGAATCATTATAAATTAAAATGTATACATGAGAAGACAAAAAAAACAAAATTCTTAATTTATAAAAACTAAAAACTTTTTAAAATTACAAAATCGTCAATCATATAACATACTTCGCGCATTCCTAATGCAGCCAAGTGAATAGTACTTTTAAAAAGGGCGATCATCATGACAAAGTTAAATGGATAGATAGCTGTAGAATTTAGTTTCTGACAATAGGGGAACTCTGTAATGAAGACAAGACTTTCTGGCGCATCGCCGGCCGCTGCCGCGGCATATTCTACGACATATTATTCTATTCATATGGTATGTTTTTCACCTGTGATTGTGAGCAATAAGCATCCAAAGTCAACGGTTGCTGTAACCGTTGTTGTATGGTGACAGGCATTTCTTGTAGTTTGTCCAATAACGCCTTGTTCTCGTGACGTACGTTCACTCGTAACACGTAATCTCCTTTTTCTAGCTTTACTGAATACTGGAATATACGTTAAATATTTTATGGCGTATATAATGAGCCCTGGCGTATACAATGTATTAAATATTTTATGGCGTATATAGTAGTTAGCACTTATATCTATCTAGGCCACAAAGTCACGCTAGTAGCCCCCGTAGTTTGGTTTGCGATGAAACCAAACTACGGAGGTGGATAGAAGAATATCTCAGGCATGGGCAGCATTTGGAGCGAACTCGCACATTATGCGTGGAAAACTGCCACTTAAATTGAAGGTTAAAGTGTTCGAGGAATGTATCATGCCTGTGTTCACGTATGGCACCGAAACCATGTCTCTCACAGAGAGATCAGCTGAAAGTTCAGGGTCGCGCAAAGGGCGATGGAAAGAGCTATGCTTGGAATATCTTTGCGCGACCGCAAGAGAAATGAATGGATTAGGCGGAAAACGCGGGTGAGAGATGTGGTGGAAACCATTACGAAACAGAAGTGGACATGGGCTGGTCATGTGGCTCGAATGAGCACCGAAAGGTAGGCACGGAGAGTCCTGGAGTGGATGTGGTCCAACACCAGACCACGAGGGCGTCGACGACATCCGGGGACATGCGGGGACATGCGGGGACATGCGGGGACATGCGGGACGGGACTGGATGGCCAAAGCAGCAGACAGAGCGGCTTCGAGTTTACTGGGAGAGGCCTATGTGCAGAAATGCACCACAAGAGGCTGAAGAAGAAGATAATATAATGAGCCCAAACTCGATGATGTTGCGTAGTTTAATTACGGAGTTCCTATGGCCACCTTCCAGCTCCATCATCAGATCAGCTCGATGTCATAATAATATTGCATTGTCATCCGATTTATACATGCATGCAAAATTTCAGTTCAATCGGAAACTGGGAAGTGGATCAAATTAAACTTGCAAGATTTGATTACAGACAGACAGACAATTTGATATGATTTAATTAAAATTAGTCTAAATATATATAAAAGGAAAGAGTGCCTGATTGACTGACTGATCTATCAACGCACAGCCTACACTGCTTGACAGATTGGGTTGAAATATGGAACACAGATAGGTTTTATGATGTGGACCTCTGCTAAGAAAGGATTTCGCCGCGCGGGCAAAGCCGCGAGCATAAGCTTGTTTGATATATAGAGATAGCTTATACTTCATTTCATCTACATAGATAAATTATGTAAACAAATGTTCACACACCAAATAAGTATTTTCTATAAATTTCAGCTTGATACGCTCCTGAGAAAAAGGGTCTTAACAGGCAGGCAGACAGACGGACGGACAACAAAGTGATCCTATAAGGGTTCCGTTTTTTTCTTTTGAGGTACGGAACTAAAAAATGAAGAAACTAATAGAAGATTTGTTAAAAGAAAAGGAATTCAATAAAGAAAAAAGCTAGAATTTATAGGCTCTGGAATAACACAGACTACTGTACAGCGGGTACAGTCAACTACAAAGAGATGTATCCATGTTAGTATTACAAAATGAAGGAACTTTTAGCAAAGAATAGATACTATTACTACGTAAAGAAGCGACACTCACCTCCCCCCGCCAATTTTTTTTCCTCCCCGCCAAGTGGTCTACGAGTTGGCTACATGCACAGGGTTGGCAGTTGGCAGTTGGCAGTAATCAATAGCGCGTATATAATAATTTTTAATTTTAAGATATAACATTACATTATAAATTGGGTTTTATTGTTCGGTGTATGAATGATATTACCAATCAGTTATTCCAACAAAAATCTGAAGTATTTTTAGATTCTAAATGGGTCCTAAATGTATTTACAGTCTTAAATGTATTCAAATAGATCCTAAGTGTATTCATTTTCCACAAATTAAATATTTCAAAACTAAAAATAACATTACGTAGCTAATAATTATAATTTATGGGCCCTGTCGGATATTGCAAAAAGCGCCATCTAGTCGATTTAACACGTACCACTTGCTGCAAAGTGAGTTTCGTAGCAACCCTACGTAGTTTACACACACAATGACGAGTGTACGCCAGTGTTGGCAGTAATCAATTATTTTTTTAATCAATTAATTAATTTGATTAACTTTAATCTGATTACAATAATCATGATTAAAGTAATCATAATTAAAAAAGTAATCTTAATCATGATTATTGTCTTTAATCATTAATTATTAATCATTAATTAACTTGATTATAAACCTAATACATTCATCAATGTAATTTATTTTACAGTAAAGAAATGATGTTAAATAAAGAGACAGATTTCTTAAAATATTTTTATTAATCATTCAAGGAACAAAAAAATAATTTCTAACGTTTAAATTCAGGAATTCTAATTTTGAAGAATATTTTCAATCAACTAATCTTTACTATTTTTTGTTTGTTCAAATTACATTTCATAACTACTCTTTTTTCAAACAAGTCGTCAGATAATCTGTGTGATCTAGGCTTATTTAGCATCGTCGCAAAAGAAAACATTCTTTGTACCGAGCCAGAGGACGGCATTGGTGTATTGTATTTACTTAATAAACGCTTTACCTATAACAGGATAATTTAGTAGAAGCTCTGGTTCTTGGCTTCCCTCGGCAAAAAAAAATTGAAATTATCATATCTGCTCTCTTTTTAGCATCAATAAATTCCGCTTCACTGCCAGAGTCGGAATTGAAATTAAAAAAACTCGTCTTCTTGGTGGTGTGTGTTATCGGTTTCATTGTTGACTGTTAAAAGCTCTGGGATTACTGATATTTAAATTTTTACTGTTATCCACTCACACGTCCGCCCTTGACAGCTGAAAAAGCGTCGAACGTCCGCGTCCGCGATCCAAATAGAATCGCGTCGAGCGCTCACTACTGATACCTACTAAACGTCTATTTTCTAGTAAACTATTGAACCATTTTCTATGAAAAAATAGCATTATATAGTTAAAATTATAAAGAAATAAAATATCTGAAAATTTTGATTTCAATATTAACACAAAGTATATAAAAAAAAAATTCGAACTTGGCAATATGTGTTAATTTTAGGTATTTTTTTGGTTTAAACACTTTTTTACGAAACATCTCTGAATATTTCTTATTTTTACCTGCATATTATTAAACTAGATTATATAAGCTTTAATTTGATACCAAAATATAATTACTTGAAAAGTACAGTGTAGCACAATAAATCAAAACAAAACACCCATTCGTGTATAAATCTTCAGCGCCTAGAACAAAATCCTGAGAATGGAAATATTAAATCAATGAATTCAAACTATTTTTGTTTATATTTTTTAATTTTAGGTATACGTAACTAATCATGTTGAACTGTTTTTCTAAATTTACGTTGTATTTTAATAAAATAATTGTTGATTGAAATTAATCATGGAAAAATATTACGGAAACGCGGCAAACGCGACAAAAATTTTACATGTCGACTTTAAAACATGTAAAATTGTCCTGATTTTGTTTATTTCCTTAATATCTGTACCAATTCCGAAAGATAGTATCATGAGGATCATAATAATATATAATTTTAATAAAAAAAGGTGAATTATAAACATTTTAAACGCAGATTTCACTGGCACGCATAAAAACTTCGAAACTATAATTTAAATATTAAAAAAAAAAAAATTGCCAAGTGCTTAGCTTCAGATTTAATGACAACAGATTTAAAACGTTTATTACAAAGCCATTTACAACCATATTTACGCAAATTTTCAGTGTTTTCATGGATAAAAACATGTTTTAAAAGTAGTAAGTCTCTAAAGCCGCTATAGCGGCTGTAACGTTTAACTCAACTTTTTTTCGGACCGCTATAGCGGTCGGGACGTTTGAGTGGTTATAAAATTCGGAAAATGAATGAATGAATGGAATATGTTTAGTAGAAATTGGAATAGGGAATATTTACATTTTGAATTAGTTGATTTATTTATATTTTACATTTTATTTGGCCTTATTATGTTTTCTTTACGTCGAGTCAATAACAACTTTGATGCATACATATTTTGCGTATCAAGCTGTTAGTGTCATCCAGTAAATTAAATAAATAAATAAGTAGTTAATAAATAGTTAATCAAATAATCAAATTAACGATTAATGATTATGATTGATAATCTTAATCATTTTATATTTGATTAAATTACTTAATCTTAATCAATTTTTTTGATTATGATTTTTAATCATGAATTTTTAATCGTTAATCAGATTAACTTTGGGCCAACACTGGTGTACGCACGTTACGTGTTCAATGTAGTAGTAGTAGGTAATTACTGGTCGACAATTGTACCGAGTGTCATGGGCCTGCTTTTAGTATGCAAAAATTATTTACCCTTACTTCGTGACATTTTCAGTATCCACCAAATCTTATACTATATTCGATTAATTTTAAATGCTATTATAATGTATCACCTACGGAAAAGTAGTGGGATACATCATTGTTGCATATTAAACGAGTCGATGATAATATAAAGTTTGATTGCTACTAGAAATGTCACGAACCAAGAGTAGTTCATTGTGGCAAATGAAAATTTACTTCATTTTGTAAGCCTAACATGGATACATCTCTTAGTAGTTGACGGTACAATACAATATCAGTGCAATTGAAATCATATACTATTTACCATAATATTATATTTTTTTATCTGCACCCATTTTTTTTTACTGTGATTGTAATTTTACTCTATGTTATATTCAGATCTTTATTGGCGGTTGTAATAGATGTTTTATTTTGTAGTGTTAATGATATGATTCCTAAAATTAGTATTGACTATATAGAATATTATGTACCTTAGAAGGGTATGCGTCTCCAACGGCCATGAGTTGCTTGCAGCTGTTGTATAACATCCACATCTGTGCCTCGAACTCTGACTCGTATAGCATGTCACATAATAATGATACTACCGGGGATACCTGCGGGAATACCACATTTTACCAGCCAGTTTATACACCAAGTGAAATTATAAAAAACTTTTTAAAAACCACCAAAGTACTCTTTTCAAGACGAATCAAATGAACCCAAACTCGATGGGTTTGCGTCGTTTAATTACGAAATTCTTATGGTCATCTTCCAGCTCCATCATCAGATCAGCTCCATGTCATAATAATATTGCATTGTCATCCGTATTGTTGTTAGTGGCACTGTCGCCGTTCATGTCAATTAGTGTAAGTGGCACTGTCGCCGTTCTAATTGGAAATAAATAAATAAATAATAAATAATCCGATGTATACATACATGCCAAATTTCAGCTCAATCACCCGGGAAGTGGATCAAATTCAACTTCCAAGATTTGATAACAGACAGACAGACAACAGACAGGTGAAAGTAAATAAAAGCTTGTTAATAATACATTACCTCAGTAGCTTTAGCTATATGGAAGTTGTAAGTGTTGATGAGTTGGTATATCTGTCTGCTCGGTGGGATGACGTCACGGGCTGTCAGTGGGGCTATCTTAGACTCCGCCGGCCTGGAAATAATACCTTTTGAATAAAAATACATAATTCATAGAATAATATCCTTCTAAGATAGTGGCGGATCCAGGATTTCTGTAATAGGGCTCGACTTTGTTAGTAAACGCGGTTCTAACCTATACTACGCTTGCTATTCATCAACAGAAAGAACCTCTGGGGCTACGTTTTCCCATACATGTCCCTTTTTTACCCAGGAAAAATGCATAACGCATCGTCACCCTGCACCGGGAGGCTCAGAGTGATATTTGGAACTCTCCTGCTAAAAGTGGTGGGGATGCTGACTAAATATCTGGGAATGTTCTTGCGACGCCATTATGCCAGGGCAGCGGGTACGCCAAAGCATTCATTTGAAGTCTTCTATGTAATTAAACTTATACTAACCTATACGATGTCTCAGCCAGTTTAAGCTCTCCTATATAATTATTGTACTAATACTAACCTATACGATGTCTCAGCCAGTTTAAGCTCTCGTATATAATTATTGTACTAATACTAACCTATAAGATGTCTCGGCCAGTTTAAGTGTAGCCTGTGGCATGTAGCACTCATTTGTCTCCTATATAATTACTCTACTTATTCTAACCTACACGATCCCCCCGGTGGGTTCTCGCCTTTGCGTGGCGGTGGGGATAAGTAGCCGTGGTAGAGGAGACCACGGTGAAACTAAGAGGAACCCGAGGCGGTCGGCCGCTCCACGCCGGGCTGTAGTCCAGCGGTCCAGGTGCGAGTGGCCGAGTAGGCTGCGGTGCCTCCTTCGGGAGCATGCCAACGTTGGTGGGTCGTGGTGCGGTAACCATCGCACCACGGCTGTATGCGGGGGCCGCGGCGGGAGAGGAGTGATGGTATTACGATGCGCCACTCTCCCTGCCTTCCGCGGCCCAAACGGGGTCGCCACCGTTTTTTGATGGCGGACGCGGTGGGGCCGCAGGGGAAGAGGAGTGCCGGTATTACGGTGCGCCGTTCTCCCTATCCTCTGCGGCCGATTGTGCGGGCGGGCTCATCATGAGCCCCGTGGCGGAAAGTGGCAGTGGATCGGCAGACCATTCCTACGTATCCCACACGTAGTGACGTGCCACACCACTGCCCCGTATCGGGTGGGACCAGGCCCAGGAGGCTGGTCGAAAGAGCTCGGCCGTTAGGCGGCGAGCAGGGTGGAGCTGAATCGCGGGGGGTGTCTGGTGGCGATAAGTGGGATATCATTTTCCGGACATCCCCGGCGCTTCTAAGTCCCGGGACCTGGGCGGAGGACGCGGGGGCGTTCGCCGTCCATAAACAGGTCCAGGAGGTGGCGCGCACAACACCGTGCGCCATTCCGTGTGGAGTTCGTCGATGGGGGACTGGATGCAAGGCTCTGCCGATTCCCAGTCCTCT
This sequence comes from Hemithea aestivaria, assembly GCA_947507615.1. NCBI lineage: Eukaryota > Metazoa > Arthropoda > Insecta > Lepidoptera > Geometridae > Hemithea > Hemithea aestivaria. The sequence goes on along the minus strand of OX382324.1, from coordinate 1,214,362 downwards.
GTCACAAAGACGATGCGGGAATGTCGCCGAGACGTTTTAGTGGGTGTACCGTGCAGTCGTCCTGCACGGGGTGTCCCACATAACCCTCCCATACCCCCGTATGGGTGGGTACGCGTAATGCGTTTTTACTCAGCGTAAACAAAAAAAAAAAAAAAACCTACACGATATTTCGCATTATGCATCGTCACCCTACGCCGGGAGGCTCAGTGCGATATTTGGGACTCTCCTGCTAAAAGTGGCGGGGATGCTGACTTAAAACCTGGGAATGAAAAACACTCGTCTGTGGAATACTATAATATAATAATTATTGTACTTATACTAACCTATAAGAAGTCTCAGCCAGTTTGAGTGTAGCCTGTGGCATGAGGTCCTGGGCCCGCAGCGCTGCGGCCCCGAGGCTGGCGAGCCCCTCGGCGGCAGGGAAGCTCAACCGCGGCCCGCAGTCCAACTTCAACCCGTGGAACTCTATCCGGTAGTCTACCGTCATGTCTCCCAGGTTCGCCCAGTATTTGGCTATCACCACCTCTAGGGGTACGTTTTCCTGGGAAAAAGTACATAATATTGTCATTTATTTTATCACCACGTAAATAATTTTTAGAAATTTTTCTCGAGAGACGAAACATAGATTAATTATATATAGACAAAACTGGAGATAGGTACATTTATTTGTACATTGAGTATCATCATCATCATCATCTCAGCCTGCAGACGTCCCCTGCTGAACATAGGCCTCCCCTATGGACTTCCACATGTACCGGTTAGAAGCGACCTGCATCCAGCGTCTTCCGGCGACCGACATAAGGTCGTCTGTCCACCTTGTGGGGGGACGTCCTACGCTGCGTTTGCTAGTCCGAATATACCTCAAAAAAAACTTTTTTGAAACAAAACATGGTCAATGACCTCCCCAATAAGGCCCTTTACACCAATGTATTGAGTGACCAAAGACCCTGTATGCTGGAAATTGCTGGAATGAATGAATTATTCGTTGAAAACATGTCCATTAGCAGTATATATACACGTACCGAGAGTCGGAAGGGCAGCGCGGCAGGGGTCTCGGCAGTGAGGGGCAGCATCTTCTGTGCCTCGTGCTCGCGGCAGGAGCGGCGCGGCAGCAGCTGCATGGCATGCGCCAGGAACCGGCCCGACATCCCCTGGCAACTGGTCGACAGCCGGAGCACGGCCCACGTCGCGCCCGCCGGGACTAGAGGGCAACATTACTTATTATTATTATTACTATTAGAATTTCGCAAAGTCAAATGAGGGTTTTCTGAAAAAACATCCACCAGGAGGCAGCACTGAGACATCAGGTCCAGACATGGATACACATAATCATAATTTAAGAAATAAAGAAAAATTATTTCTGCCAAAAATAAGACTAGAAAAAGTAAAAAAGCAGGGCTATAATATAATCTATAATAAAATAATTATGTATAATAAATTACCCATAAGTATCACGAAATTAAATATAAATCAGTTTAAACGTAAAATAAAACCATTCTTTGAAAAAAACCCTTTTTACACCATAAATGAATTTTTTGCCATGCGTCTAAGTGAATCATCGTTTTTGTATGCGGATATATAAAATGATTATTATTTAAATATTTAAATTATTATTTAAATTTAATTATTATTACTAAAATTATTTATTTTAACTTTATATTATTTAATCTTTTGACATTATTTCCTAGTTATAATATGATATTCCAAGAATTAGACCAAACCTGTATTTCAAAAATACTTATAATTGATATGAAATAATAATCATTATTACAACTTTATATGTAAATTATTATAAATGCCAATGTTTTTGTGTCTGTATATAATTTGACTTGCCATTGTAACAACATTTGTTATTTATGTGGTTAAATAAAGAATCTGAATCTGAATCTGAATCATGTCAAATTATAACCTTTTTTACACACCGAAAGTGTCATAGATTTACAGATTAGAATGGACCTCCTGTCAAAGTGGCGCCGACTGGCTGATTAAATTTTCGTTAAAACCCTCATTCAATAAATATACATAGTGTCAAATGCTTTCTTTAGGTGAGAAAAAGGTTTAAAGATTTGCGGCAAACCTACTTCACACATTAAAAGTAGGAAGGAATAACCCCCGTACTTGGCTTCGCGTCGATAATATAAGTAATGCAAACGTTTATAAAGACCACGGTAACGGTAACCGGTCAACATCTTGCAGCCCGTCTGTCTATTGCTAACATCCATACATTAGCATTGGCATTAGCACGTCACATTAACGGTATAAATGCGAGTGTCTGTCTGTTATTCTACGTCTGTCATCTCTTCACAACTAAAACCCACCGAACCAATTTAGATGAAATTTGAAATATACATAGATAGTGCAAGTTTCGGGAAAGGACAGAAGATAATTCTTATCCTCTTTTTTACGGGAATAAAACAATTTTTTTTCGCGGGTAACATAACATAGCGGGTACAAAAACAAGTGAAAAATAAATGCAAAACTCACCATTAACAAAATGCCTCTTAATAGTGTCAGGTTTGAACAACACCCCCGTCTCAACGAGAGCTGGCGCGGAACAACTGGTTGTGTCCAGTTGTTGCGGCTGTAACACCGTCACCGGGATACGGAATATGGGGCCCTTCTCTATGCACGTCACGTCGTAGGCATTCAAACTGGAAGAGAAACATGGTTTCAACAACATCTCAACGATGGTGAGAGGAACAACTGGTTGTGTCCAGTTGTTGCGGCTGTAACACCGTCACCGGGATACGGAATATGGGGCCCTTCTCTATGCACGTCACGTCGTAGGCATTCAAACTGGAAGAGAAACATGGTTTCAACAACATCTCAACGATGGTGAGAGGAACAACTGGTTGTGTCCAGTTGTTGCGGTACACCGTTACCACCGAAAAACAAATTTGTGGTTTAAACAAGAGACTTCTGTCTCAACGAGAATGGAGACGTTGAAATTATTAAAGTAAGTACTAATAATATTCAGAAAATTACGACCTAAACTTTGTATCAAAAATATACATTAATATTTTTGGAGGGACATTCTTAACCCCGCACCACATATCATTTGTGAGGAAGGGATTAAAAAATTGATCAAAAACACCACATGCTAAATGGACGGCTCATTGTTTACAAATAAAGCACTAATTAAAACTAACAAATATTATTTCATTATTAAAAAGCTTAAGTGTGTGCATGTGTGCGTACGTGTGAGTGTTCGTATGTATCTGCGTGTGATTAAGAATGCGCGTCCATCAGTGTACGTGTGTGAGTGTGGATCTATGTGCGTGTATGCATTCGCGTGCGTGTGAGTGCGCATGCGTGTCAGTGCATCAGTGTCGTGTGCATCTGCGTACGTGATTGTTTTGTACGTGTGCGTGTTAACATATAAATAAATAAAAAAAGGTAGCACTCCGGGAGTGCCGGCAGAAGTGAAAACTTCAATATTAACGTTGTGTTTAATTATAAGTATAAAAGTACTATCATTTATGAGGTAGAATACAATGTTTATTTATTGCGCTATCGTACACAAATATGACAATTTATATGTTGTTATTTATAATATTATATCGTTATTTATATATTACATTAAATTTTATCTCTCAGAAAAATCAACTTCCATCCATAATTTCGACGACTTTTACACCATCAACAGAGCAGCACACTCAGGCACGGTAGAAAGAGTGGGAGATACTAGTTCCTCTCCCTTCCCCTCGATCTTACGCTTTTTCGATCAGCATCACGTGACCCTGACGCGAGTTTTAAAGTTTTTACCCATACAAAAAAAGTGCTCAGCGCCGCTAAAGAAGTTTTCACTTCAAAAATAGTTTTAGTGCCAAAAAATAAAATACAAATTCAATTTACATTAATCTTATACAAGAAAATTAAGGAATAGTATGAAAAGAAATGTGATATTGTCAAATTAGGCAAAATATCAATACAATACATTGCGGGGGGCGGGGGACACGCGGCCAGTGCTAGCATCCACTCACCTGGTGTAATGTGGGCCGGGGGGCAGCGCGGGCACGTCGACCCTCACAGACAGCGCACGCGCAGCGTTCATACAGTCGACGTGGGCCGGCGCGTGCAGCCAGGCGGACGGGGGACACGCGGCCAGGGATACCATCCACTCACCTGGTGTAATGTGGGCCGGGGGGCAGCGCGGGCACGTCGACCCTCACAGACAGCGCACGCGCAGCGTTCATACAGTCGACGTGGGCCGGCGCGTGCAGCCAGGCGGACGGGGGACACGCGGCCAGGGATACCATCCACTCACCTGGTGTAATGTGGGCCGGGGGGCAGCGCGGGCACGTCGACCCTCACAGACAGCGCACGCGCAGCGTTCATACAGTCGACGTGGGCCGGCGCGTGCAGCCAGGCGGACGGGGGACACGCGGCCAGGGATACCATCCACTCACCTGGTGTAATGTGGGCCGGGGGGCAGCGCGGGCACGTCGACCCTCACAGACAGCGCACGCGCAGCGTTCATACAGTCGACGTGGGCCGGCGCGTGCAGCCAGGCGGACGGGGGACACGCGGCCAGGGATACCATCCACTCACCTGGTGTAATGTGGGCCGGGGGGCAGCGCGGGCACGTCGACCCTCACAGACAGCGCACGCGCAGCGTTCATACAGTCGACGTGGGCCGGCGCGTGCAGCCAGGCGGACGGGGGACACGCGGCCAGGGATACCATCCACTCACCTGGTGTAATGTGGGCCGGGGGGCAGCGCGGGCACGTCGACCCTCACAGACAGCGCACGCGCAGCGTTCATACAGTCGACGTGGGCCGGCGCGTGCAGCCAGGCGGACGGGGGACACGCGGCCAGGGATACCATCCACTCACCTGGTGTAATGTGGGCCGGGGGGCAGCGCGGGCACGTCGACCCTCACAGACAGCGCACGCGCAGCGTTCATACAGTCGACGTGGGCCGGCGCGTGCAGCCAGGCGGACGGGGGACACGCGGCCAGCGCCACGCGGATGTTGAACCCCAGCTGACGGGATATCACCGCCGCCTCTAACACACGCTTGGATTCATTCACTTAGCACGATAATAAAATAGGAATATTGACTAAAAATTTTTTTTTGTCCATAATGTAGATTACTGAAAATATGGTCATTGGTGGTAATTCGGGAAAGGAACGCCCAAAAAAGGTTTGGATAAACTGTGTGAAAGAGAGAAGAGGATATGCGTGCAAGGAGAGTGGATGAAGATTCGACGGATGATAGAGTAGAATGGAGGAGAAAAACGTGTTGTGCCGACCCTACCTAGTGTGGGATAAGGGCGGGAAGATGATGATGTAGATTATTGAAAAATATTGGACACGTATTTTTTTATTTGTAAATCTGATAAAAAACGTGAGTGATACAACGCACCGAAGTTGCTTGATCGTGACGTCACACCTCACAGCACTCAATCTAGTACATTTTTGTTGAGTGGTGTGACGTCACGCGTTTCAACACAGAATCTTATGAACGTTATATCTCAGACATTTTTATTTTATTAAGACCCGTGACGTCACAACACTAAACAAAAATGTCCTGGATTTAGTGGTGTGACGTCACAATCAAGCAACTTGAGTGCGTTGTATCTCCCACATTTTTTATCAGATTTACAAATAAAAAAATACGTGTCCAATATTTTTCAATAATCTGCTTTATGGATAAAAAAAAAATTGTCAACATCCCTATTAATAAGAATTTATACATTATAAAAAGAAATTGCACAAATATATAATAATAGATACATCATAACAATAGGGGGATCGGTCCGTTATACACTAAACAAGTGAAATATTTAAAAAAAACTTTTAGCACATTGACTACTGAAAACACAACAGCTGTATTTCTGAGGTCGGAACGCGAGTGCTGAAAAACACAAACATTGTGTTTTGTCAAAGGATTTTCCATAAAAATTTAATTTTAGGCACCTGGGATAGTTCTATAAAACGCCTCCGCAGCCAATGTGATAAAACAAGCTTTTAATTTTATTACCATCTAGCAACAAAGTACTCGTCAAGACGAATCAACTGAGCCCAAACTCGATGGGTTTGTGTCGTTTAATTACGAAGTTCCTATGACCACCTTCCAGCTCCATCATCAGATCAGCTCAATGTCGTAATTGCATTGTCATCCAATTTACACATGCATGCAAAATTTCAGCTCAAGCGGAAAGTGAGTCAAATTAAATTCGCAAGATTTGATATATACAGACAGCTAAAAGTAAATAAAAGCTTGTATTGGTCAAGTATTTTTTTACTTGTAAATAGCTACGCCCGGCGGTTTTACCCGCTGTACCGTAGCCTACGTGTTATTCCAAAGTCTAAGCTATTTCTATACCAAATTTCAGCTCGATCTGTCCACCCGTTTAGTGAGTTAAATATTACCTAATATCTGTACTATAATAATAAGCTGGAAAACGTACCAGTCTTGAAACTATCCAATAAAATAACTCTTGATTCATCTTTTTGCGAAGATGTCGAGCCTACGATAAAAATCAGATTTAAAAAAAAAGAAGTAAAAAGAAGGAGTACAAAAACGAAGAACGAACGGACGAACGGAGAAGGAGTAAATCTTACTAATATTATAAACCTGAAAGTTTGTTAGAATGGATGTCTGGATGTCAGGATATTTGTTACTCTTTCACGCATATACTGGTGGACCGATTGAGCTGAAATTTTGTATTTAGGTAGCTTAGACCCTGGAATAACACATAGGCTAGATAAGTACTGCAGGTAAAACCGCTGGGAACAGCTAGTTTGTTATAAAATAGTTTTCTTCCCACTGCAAGGCAATAGTCCTCTTCCATACTTGCATTTCTCACTTGTGATGGCCATGATTTGCCAAAGGAGACAAACATTTATTGCCCTACAAGAGCCAGAAAGGACCATACATTTCCAAGCTGGATTAACATATAAAAAAAATGTATTTGTTAACCTATAGTTAAACATATCGCACTCCTAGATAATAATATAAAATAATCAAGTTACTCTATAATTAACAATTACTATAACTCTTCAGTAAGTAGTAAGTAGAGATGAATTTGTAATTTCAAAAACTTGCATGTGTGATATATACATGTTGATAAGAATGCCCTTGTTGTTCTGTGGGCCCCATAGATTTTGGACGTTGATATCAACTTACTGTCAGTATCCTCGTAGTGATGCAGGAACTGCGGCTCGACAGTGAGTGCGATATCCAAGGCTTTCTCGTTGTGCCTCGGTCGGATGAGGATGCCCTTGTTGTTCTGTGGGCCCACGGATATGTTGAATGTGACGTCACGTTCCGGAGCCTCGTGGTACGTTGTTAGGAGGTCAAATGCCTGGAAAAACGATAAAAAATATTGGAGTTTATATTCAAACAGGTTACCCTACTTAACTAACTATATTATCAGTCTTACGCAAACTCTTTCCAAAATAAGATCTCAAGAGCAGGTAAAACGATAAAAAATATTGGAGTTTATATTCAAACAGGTTACCCTACTTAACTAACTATATTATCAGTCTTACGCAAACTCTTTCCAAAATAAGATCTCAAGAGCAGGTTTTGCTACTAGGCGACTTCAATGCAAGAGTAGGTCGCGATTTTGCAGCTTGGCCAAATGTTCTTGGAAGACATGGAATCGGAAATATGAATGGCAACGGTCAACTACTACTTGGGCTTTGTGCTCAATTCGACCTTGCCATCTCTAACACCTTTTTCCGACTTCCAATGAAATATAAAGCCACATGGATGCATCCCCGCTCAAAACATTGGCATCTCATCGATTACGCTATTGTGCGGCGTAGAGATATCAGCCAAATCCATATTACTCGGGTCATGCGAGGAGCCAATTGCTGGACTGATCACCGTCTTGTACTAACAAAAATGAAGATTTGCCTCCGTCGTCCTCGCAGGCGAAATATTGTAAAGTCTCTTCGTACTAACATAGATAATCTGCAACACACTCCTACTAGGGAGGCATATGTACAAGCTCTAGATAATACACTATCAACACTTAATACCGAGAATGACGACCTAGAGAACATCTGGCAATCATTGACATCACATCTCATCGAAATTAGTACTGAGGTTTTGGGCTTGAAAGAGTACAAGCACGAGGACTGGTTCGATGAGAATAATGCAATGCTAGCAGATGCACTGAAGAAACACCGGGATCTGCTCGCAGAACAGGGTAACAATAATCGTACAGATGGAATATCGGACCGCTTAAAACAGAGCAATTCAGAGTTAAGGAGACTTACAAGGGATGCAAAAGACAACTGGTGGTATCGAAAAGCTCAACTTCTGCAACTACTGTCGGATAGTAACCAGCTGGGAGCTTTTTATGATGAAGTCAAAAAGCTAACACAACCAACAAATCACAATTCTGTACCACTGAAATCAATAGATGGTGTCCCATTGACTAATAGGGATGAGGTAATGGAGCGCTGGATGCAACATTTTAGTCACTTACTTAACGTTGACAGGTCAGCTGATTTGCAATTCATTTGTTCACTACCAGACTTACCACTACATACAGAACTTATAGACCATCTAACATCTGCAGAAGTTACAGTTGCTATTAAACAGCTACAGAACAAAAAAGCAGTAGGTGTCGATAATATCAGTGGAGAAATACTGAAGTACGGGGGAGATAATCTCCATAACTTCTTGTGGAAACTATTTGTGCGGATTTGGGATGAGGAACAAGTACCACAAAGTTTCAAAGTCTCCCGAATCTGCTCACTGTATAAAAACAAAGGAGATCGGTCAGATTGTAACTCGTATCGAGGTATATCACTCTTATCAACCCCCGGAAAAGTATTTGCACGAATTCTCCTAAATCGCCTAATTCCTTTATCGGAAACAATACTCCCCGAAACCCAGTTCGGCTTCCGGCCAGACAGAGGGACATGTGAAGCTATATTCTCAGTTCGTCAGCTTCTTGAGAAAAGTCGAGAACAAGGTCAACCAATGTTTCTTTGCTTTGTTGACCTTGAAAAAGCATTCGATAGTGTCCCTCGACAAGCCTTATGGACTGTCTTGAAGAAACTAGGATGCCCGGATAAGTTTGTGCGGCTACTACGACTCTTACATGATAATATGCAGTGCTGTGTCTCCATGAACAGAGAGCAATCCGACTTTTTCGCTGTAACTTGTGGGGTTAAACAAGGCTGTGTGTTAGCGCCAACTTTGTTTGCACTATATTTTGCTGTGGTTGTTCGTGAAGCGCTAAACGACCTATCCGACGGCATTCATATACGTTTTCGTACTGATGGAGGCCTTTTTAACATCTTGAGGTTTAAATCGCGCAGTAAAGTATCGCACGTCGTAATGACTGAGATCATGTATGCCGATGATCTGTGTTTTGTTGCGGACTCCGCTGAGAGTCTTCAACGTTTAACAACTAGTCTCCATGACGCCTGTGCCCGATTTGGCCTTAAAATAAGTGTCAAAAAGACAGAAATTATGAGTAACACCAATGCTCCTTACAACGTGTCACCCGGTATCAACATCGATGGGTCTATATTGAAGCACGTGGAGAAGTTTAAATATCTTGGAAGTACTATAACACCAAAGTGCGATTTAGAATCGGAAATCAAATGCAGAATAGGTGCTGCAGCCTCTGCATTTGGCAAACTACGATCTAATGTTTTCCGATCACATGACCTTAAGCTCTCCACGAAAGTAAGTGTTTATATGGCGGTTGTGCTGCCAAACCTCCTTTACTCTTCTGAGACTTGGGTTTTATACCGCAAGCACATCCGCACACTCGACAGATTTCATCTCAAATGCCTCCGTGACATCATGAATATCAGATGGTCTGACCACGTCAGGAATACTAGCGTCCTGAAGCGGGCTAATGTTGGGGGCATTGAGATGTATCTGATGAGGCGGCAGCTTCGTTGGTGTGGCCATGTATCTCGTATGCCAGAGAATAGAGTAGCGAAGCGTGTGTTCTTTTCGGAACTCCAGTACGGTAAGCGGAAATGCGGTGGCCAGTACTTAAGATACAAGGATGTTCTGAAAAGGCACATGAAAAGGTGCAAATTAGAGCCCTCTCAGTGGGAGGCCAAGGCAGCACAGCGTCCAGAGTGGAGACGACTAATTCATGAAAAGATCAACGACTTCGAAAAGGAGCGTTGTGAAGAGCTCGACCGGAAGCGTGATGAGCTCAAGGCCCGACCACGAGCGGCTATATCCTACCACTATGTTGGTGGGACTTTAACCTGTCCAATGTGTGCGCGTACCTTCAGCAATAAGGTTGGGTATACAAGCCACCTAAGAGTACACCAAAGGGGTAGAGTATCAAGCCCCTAATAATATCAGTCTTATAGCTCCAGATATAACAGTCGCCGAGGCCGAAATCGGTCTGGACGTTATTATTATATTATCAGTCTTATATCACAATTATTATGTGGCCAACCTATATGTTGCGGTTTCAGGTCGCCGAGATTACTACGCGGCTTGTAACAAGACCTAACGTTATGGGAAACAGTCGGGACCCTCAGTTTTTTTTTAATATATTGACGTAGTTGGGTATAAATATGTTATGTAATCCGCCATTTTGTAGCAGCACCCATTTTGGATCATCTCAGCCATAGGATGTCCACTGCTGAACAGAGCCCTCCCCTTTATACTTCCATATATACCGGTTGGAAGCGACCTGTATCCAGCGTTTTCCAGCGACCTTTATAAGGTTGTCTGTAATCTACCTTGTGGGTGGACGTCCTACGCTGCGTTTGCTAGTCCGTGGTCTCTACTTAAGCACTTTTCGACCCCCTAAGCCATCCACTCTGGATTTTGGATTTACACAGAATAAAATTGTAATGTCATCAAAACTAAAGTTGTGTACAGCAGGTATATTCACTTATCCGTCAGGGAATCGAACCGAAGACCGAATTGTCAAAAATGTATGAATAGACGTGACGTATTATTAAATCGATACGACATAATACGTTCATTATTTTTATTTTATATTAATTAATACGACATATTACGTCATTTCATACATTTTGGACAATTCGATCTTCGGTTCCCTGACGGATAAGGGAATAGCCCTGCTGAATATCAGATCGGTCTGTTAACAGTAACAAGGTAAATTTTCTATTACTATTTTCTATTACTAAATTAGACCCAAACATTAAAAAGTTCATAAAAAACGTACCTTTTCAATATTAAGCAGTCCAGCCCCTTGTGCCCAAGGTTCCACATGTGACATATAGGTAGCAGAGTTCTCTAACGATCGTTTTATTGAGTACGGTGAGTACGGTAGGTTCTTGGCTTTCAACCCTGATATTAACGCAGCTGGAAATGTAAGGTTTATGTTTAATATCATGTTTTCGATGTAAAAATAAATTTGTTAATGGATTTGGGTTATTTTGCGGAAATCTTACTAATATTATAAACGTGACAGTTCGTAAGAATGTATCTGGATGTCAAGATATCAGGATGTAAGTTTGTTACTCTTTCACGCCCAAACGGGTGGACAGATTGAGCTGAAATTTGGTACAGAGATAGCTTAGACCTTGGAATAACTCATAGGATACAGTACAGCGGGTTAAACTGCTGGGAGTTGCTAGTCTATTATAATATTATTAATAATACCTATATTATTAATTGAACATTTGAAAAATCATAAACTGTGAAAAACACAAGTGCAGTGATATGCACGCAATTCAAAGAGCTGTTAGTGAATAATAATAAATAAATTATATTTAGTGTTAATTCCGCTTTACTAAATTATATATTATTAATATTTTAATTAAATTAGATATTAAATAGCCAAATTAACACTAAATATTGGTATTCAATGAATAATAACTTATAATAATAGTTTACCTACGGCTCCGGCGACGTGTGGCGCCGCCATCGAAGTCCCATTCATTAATTGACAATTTCTTAACGTAAACCTGGAAAATATTCATATTATTTAGTATTAAAAAAAATTAAAAAAACTTTTTGTAGTGGTGGGGCCTTCATTTGTAATGGGGGCCTTTATTTTGTAGTGGGCCTCTATTTGTAGTTTAGGACCTCTATTTGACGTACTGCTAGGGCAACAACAGTAAACAGTAGTGTCGTGTATGTTTCTCTTTTAAGTGTCAAGTCGGAATCGTGGTTGAGATATTCTCAAAAATATTAGTCGTAAGTTGTGTCTTTTGTTGATTTTGTTGTGTCAGCTGTAGTTAACCGACCTATATGAGATCTTTGTGGTGTGTTGTGGTTGTTTGTCGTCTTGTGTATTGTAGAATATATAGTTACCTAGCCACAGCCGCTACGGCTCCCCCCGGGGCACAGAAGGAGATGCCCTGGGCCCCGTCGGACGCGGGGCCCCGGGACGACCAGCTGTAGGCCCCGCCACACAGCTTGTTGCTTGTGTAGTGTTGTGTGTAGTATATAGTTACCTAGCCACAGCCGCCACGGCTCCCCCCGGGGCACAGACGGAGATGCCCTGGGCCCCGTCGGGCGCGGGGCCCCGGGACGACCAGCTGTAGGCCCCGCCACACAGCTTGTTGCGCATCGAATACGCAGCCGACATCATGTCTGGTGACACGTATGCGCCCACACCTGTCGAACAAGATAGTGTTATACAGTAAACTTATTAGTCAAAATTCCTTTAATAAAAATTGGCTAGAATGCCACTTTTCCATGTTAATTTTACTTTTGTTTTCTATTTGAATACTCTACCGCTCGTTCGCAAGGCACCTCTATTATGGTTGTGCGATGTCGGGCGGGGCCCCCACAGTACAGAGCGGGGCCCTACACACACAGTATCACTCACCGATGAGCACAGGTTGTGCGATGTCGGGCGGGGCCCCCACAGTACAGAGCGGGGCCCTACACACACAGTATCACTCACCGATGAGCACAGGTTGTGCGATGTCGGGCGGGGCCCCCACAGTACAGAGCGGGGCCCTACACACACAGTATCACTCACCGATGAGCACAGGTTGTGCGATGTCGGGCGGGGCCCCCACAGTACAGAGCGGGGCCCTACACACACAGTATCACTCACCAATGAGCACAGGTTGTGCGATGTCGGGCGGGGCCCCCACAGTACAGAGCGGGGCCCTACACACACAGTATCACTCACCGATGAGCACAGGTTGTGCGATGTCGGGCGGGGCCCCCACAGTACAGAGCGGGGCCCTACACACACAGTATCACTCACCGATGAGCACAGGTTGTGCGATGTCGGGCGGGGCCCCCACAGTACAGAGCGGGGCCCTACACACACAGTATCACTCACCAATGAGCACAGGTTGTGCGATGTCGGGCGGGGCCCCCACAGTACAGAGCGGGGCCCTACACACACAGTATCACTCACCAATGAGCACAGGTTGTGCGATGTCGGGCGGGGCCCCCACAGTACAGAGCGGGGCCCTACACACACAGTATCACTCACCAATGAGCACAGGTTGTGCGATGTCGGGCGGGGCCCCCACAGTACAGAGCGGGGCCCTACACACACAGTATCACTCACCAATGAGCACAGGTTGTGCGATGTCGGGCGGGGCCCCCACAGTACAGAGCGGGGCCCTACACACACAGTATCACTCACCGATGAGCACAGGTTGTGCGATGTCGGGCGGGGCCCCCACAGTACAGAGCGGGGCCCTACACACACAGTATCACTCACCGATGAGCACAGGTTGTGCGATGTCGGGCGGGGCCCCCACAGTACAGAGCGGGGCCCTACACACACAGTATCACTCACCGATGAGCACAGGTTGTGCGATGTCGGGCGGGGCCCCCACAGTACAGAGCGGGGCCCTACACACACAGTATCACTCACCGATGAGCACAGGTTGTGCGATGTCGGGCGGGGCCCCCACAGTACAGAGCGGGGCCCTACACACACAGTATCACTCACCGATGAGCACAGGTTGTGCGATGTCGGGCGGGGCCCCCACAGTACAGAGCGGGGCCCTACACACACAGTATCACTCACCGATGAGCACAGGTTGTGCGATGTCGGGCGGGGCCCCCACAGTACAGAGCGGGGCCCTACACACACAGTATCACTCACCGATGAGCACAGGTTGTGCGATGTCGGGCGGGGCCCCCACAGTACAGAGCGGGGCCCTACACACACAGTATCACTCACCGATGAGCACAGGTTGTGCGATGTCGGGCGGGGCCCCCACAGTACAGAGCGGGGCCCTACACACACAGTATCACTCACCGATGAGCACAGGTTGTGCGATGTCGGGCGGGGCCCCCACAGTACAGAGCGGGGCCCTACACACACAGTATCACTCACCGATGAGCACAGGTTGTGCGATGTCGGGCGGGGCCCCCACAGTACAGAGCGCGGGCCCGTGATTGCCTCCCGACACCACCCACGACACGCCGTAACGGTTCACCACGTCACTGATCACTGACCCGATGCGACTGTAACAACGGACACACAGCTCATCATCATGTCAGCCCACATCGTGTCACTGCTGGACGAGCCTTCCTACCGTACGATTACTAAACAAGGGACCAAGACATGATTTGTAGGTTTTGCCACGAATCAGATAAAACAGCTTTGGACGTACTATGCTACTCAAATCCTGACTAGCGCCCCAGAAAGCCTCTTTTGTAGCTTTTGACACATTTGAGAAAAGAAAACAGTTCACGCGCACACCTTCCAGATGTCGTTTATGTATTTTTATACAGCCTCTGTCACTGAGCATATAAAGAGCCTCTGTTAACTTATAAAACTCACCCAGAATTAGACCAGTGCGCATGTTCTCCGTAGCTCATATTAATGACATCAACCTTCATCTTCTTGGACAGCTCCATAACTTTGATGCAGGCTCTGATGAGAGCCGTGCCAGTTTCCATGGAGCCGAGTCGACTGTCTCCGATGGTTAGAGATATGATCTTAGCACCCGGGGCCACTCCGTTACGTTCGGGCTCCGATGGGAAGTACCCGGAGGCTATTGCTGCTACGTGGGTTCCGTGCGTTGCTGGAAGGAAAAGTTATAGTTTCTTACCATTGAGTTGCTTAGCTTGGGGTTGGATGGCGATGTGTGTTATTATGTTCTGAATATTTTTTTTTGGATATTGCATATTGCAATATACCTTTTTTCGTGACATATGGAAGAAAATGATCATATTTAATCTAATATATAAAATTCTCGTGTCACAGTTTTCGTTGCCATACTCCTCCGAAACGGCTTGACCGATTTTGATGAAATTTTTTGTGCTTATCCGGTATCTATGAGAATCGACCAACATCTATTTTTCATCCCCCTAAATGTTAGGGGTAGTCCACCCCTAATTTTTTTTATTTATTTTTTAGACAAAATTTTTAATTTCTATTTTTTTATGATACAACATACAAAAATACATACAATCCTCAATTTTCACCCTTCTACGATCAACCCTTATTTTTTAATAGCCATTTTAGTAATTTAATCATTTTTCCTCGCCGGTCGAAAACTGATCAATCGTCATTTAATTAGTTATCCCCGCCAGATGTCTACAGGTGTCACTTCTGACCCAGTAAACAGCACGGAGTAGGGATGAGAACGAAGCCGGTCTCCTTTCTTTCTCATTCCCTACACAGTTGTCGGCTATCATTATTGTTTATGCATCAAGTGTAGTAGTAACGTTGACAATTATTATTTTGCTATCTCAGTGTAACTCTCATATTAACTTTTAATCATTCCTATTTTATCAATAATAATTAAATTATCAATTTTGAGTGTATTTTGAACGATTAGTTAATTAAGTGATTTTATAACCTCAAAAGTACTCAACACGTGACACGAGCTTCCAATAACAATGGATTTTGTGTTGTAAGTATAAGGTACTTTTTTTTATTTATATCGAAAATGTTATTGATCTTATAAAAATGTAATTTTAATTTAATATTATTAAAAAAATGTAATTGAACAATTAAGATTTTCATGGTTTCCAAAAAATAAATCATTATGAATCTTTATTTTGAAATGTCAATGGAAATATTGGTTGTATGAAAAAATTATAAGAGACAATGTTTTCATAAAATTTAATTTGAAAAAAAATTCCATAAAATAATGCTTATTTTACGCATATACCACATTCTTACATACATACAATATACACATTCTAACATACATACATACTTCCAATAAGTAAGCTATTTTTTGTCTACACTAGAAATTACTAGGAAATTATTTATATGGCAAAACAACGTTTGCGGGGTAAGCTAGTTATAATATATTATTCTGACTATGTAGTTAATTGCGATAATATTGGCTGTGAAAATTTGTTTATTATTTCCATTGACTACATTTTTTTTTTCTTTATGTGATGAAGTAGAAGACGAGCAAGACGCTCTCCTGATGTTAAGAGATAACGCTGCCCATAATCAGTACAGTGTACCCAGGATTTCGCAATGATGTGAAATTCTAGGAGCACTGCACCAACGCTTCTCACTCAAGAGTCATAAGTTGTTAAGACTCTTTAGCCCAGTAATTTCACTAGCTAGTGCCCTCCTACCGGAGCACAGTAATGTTTGCACATCACTGCTCAGGCGGTAGAATAACTGGCACTGTTGGGGTACCCACCTAGACGACCTTCTGCAAAGGAAGTCTACCCCCGGTAACCTCCAAAATCAATCTTTCCAAAATTTAAATTTATGCCAAATATATCAAACCGATTAGGCTCTAATTTGGTATAGCAACATCAACTTTGGAATTATTAGAGAGCGATAAGAATAATACAATACAGCACATAAACTTTTCATAAGAGTTCATCATCCAAGTTTCCCGACTGATACAAATTTGGAATCTCTGGAATCAAGACAATAGGTGCCTTTCTAGACATCTAACGTGATTCATCTTCGACTCATAATTATATGCACTTTCCATAAGGTGGGAAATAGTTAAATCTAGGACTATATTATATGAAAACTAGCTTATGCTCGCGGCTTTGCCCGCATAATGAAATCCTTTCTTAGCGAAGGTCTGCGTCATAAAACCTATGTGTTCCAAATTTTTATCCAATCTGTCCAGCAGTTTAGGCTGTGCTTTGATAGATAAGTCTATCAGTCACTCTTTCCATTTATATATTTAGAAGTATACAATTGGATGTCTAATCAAAGAGGACAACTCACAACACATCCCGACCACTTCCAGCGTGTTCCCCTCGTCGTGTACATTGATGCTGACAGTCATCTCGTCTACAGGCTGAACTCTACTAGATGATACTATCAGTGGGACAACTCACAACACATCCCGACCACTTCTAGCGTGTCCCCCTCGTCGTGTACATTGATGCTGACAGTCATCTCGTCTACAGGCTGAACTCTACTAGATGATACTATCAGTGGGACAACTCACAACACATCCCGACCACTTCCAGCGTGTTCCCCTCGTCGTGTACGTTGATGCTGACAGTCATCTCGTCTACAGGCTGAACTCTACTAGATGATACTATCAGTGGGACAACTCACAACACATCCCGACCACTTCCAGCGTGTTCCCCTCGTCGTGTACGTTGATGCTGACAGTCATCTCGTCTACAGGCTGAACTCTACTAGATGATACTATCAGTGGGACAACTCACAACACATCCCGACCACTTCCAGCGTGTTCCCCTCGTCGTGTACGTTGATGCTGACTAGTGATGCAACAGAACTCTGCTTCCGCTTCCGCAACTGCAGAAGTTCCGCATGTTTTTTCACTTCTGTTTCTGCTTCTGGTTCCGCAAACTTTATAACAGAACTCTTAACGGAAGCGGGAAGAGAGCGATGAGGAGCGGTGCAGAAGACGCGACGGCGGCACGGCGCGGGCGGTTGCGGGGGCCGCGCGTGGATGAATAGTACTATATAAGATAATATATAAGACGACAAATACACTATAGCGACGTATTTGGATCCGCGATACAAATCGCATTTTTTCACCAGCGTCATTGCAGAGCAGGTTGAATCTAAATTACTTAATATGACGATTAACACTATTAGAACCAGACAATCCAATTCCATCCAAGATGATGACTGCGAACCTTCCCCCAAAAGAAGCCGAACTCAAATTGCAATTGAAGACATTGAAGTGCAGCCTTCTATTATACTTTCAAATCATCAGCATCATTACAAATATTGGAATCGATGTTAAGTGTAAATGAAGACCAGGAGGAGGACTCTTCTACAGCTGACGATGGTGACAATTTACTTTTAAAGATACAGTCACACCTTCGGGAGTACAAGAAAGAAAAAAGACTACCTCTTCATGAGGATCCTCTTATGTGGTGGAATGGAAATGCGCACAAATACCCCCATATTTTGCCAATAGTTCGCCAATACTTATCAGCTCCCCCCCTGCAGTGTAGCCAGCGAGCAATTATTAGGCGGAGCTGGTTTAATATATGAAGAACATCGAAATAGGCTAAAAGGTGAAAAAGCGGCCAAGTTACTCTTTATTAAATATAACTTGCCGCTGTTTAATTTTGACTACTACTAAAGTACAAATTTAATTTTTTAAAAAATTTAATGTAAAATTGGTTTTTTTTTTCATAGGGTTAGTTAACGCTTCCGTTTCCGCTTCCGTTTCCGTTTCCGCTTCCGTTAAGATTTTCTTTTGACATCTGTTTCCGTTTCTGCTTCCGTTATGCCAGTTCCGTTGCATCACTAATGCTGACAGTCATCTCGTCTACAGGCTGAACTCTACTAGATGATACTATCAGTGGGACAACTCACAACACATCCCGACCACTTCCAGCGTGTTCCCCTCGTCGTGTACGTTGATGCTGACAGTCATCTCGTCTACAGGCTGAACTCTACTAGATGATACTATCAGTGGGACAACTCACAACACATCCCGACCACTTCCAGCGTGTTCCCCTCGTCGTGTACGTTGATGCTGACAGTCATCTCGTCTACAGGCTGAACTCTACTAGATGATACTATCAGTGGGACAACTCACAACACATCCCGACCACTTCCAGCGTGTTCCCCTCGTCGTGTACGTTGATGCTGACAGTCATCTCGTCTACAGGCTGAACTCTACTAGATGATACTATCAGTGGGACAACTCACAACACATCCCGACCACTTCCAGCGTGTTCCCCTCGTCGTGTACGTTGATGCTGACAGTCATCTCGTCTACAGGCTGAACTCTACTAGATGATACTATCAGTGGGACAACTCACAACACATCCCGACCACTTCCAGCGTGTTCCCCTCGTCGTGTACGTTGATGCTGACAGTCATCTCGTCTACAGGCTGAACTCTACTAGATGATACTATCAGTGGGACAACTCACAACACATCCCGACCACTTCCAGCGTGTTCCCCTCGTCGTGTACGTTGATGCTGACAGTCATCTCGTCTACAGGCGTGAGGTGCGTGTGCTCGTGTGTGACGCTGTACTCCGCTAGCTGTACGCCGGTGGACAACTCGCCCGCTTCCGTCGTGTCTATACATGCTCTGCAAATTAAATAATACTTGTTTATTTATTTATTTATTTTATTCTTTTTGGAGGAAACTGGTCGCAGGATCTATTTCCGGACATGCCCATCTCCCGACAGATATATTATGCTTATAGTTAGGAGACTGATTGCAAATGGAAGTATAACAAAACTATTTTTTTCGGAAAACATTACACTGAAAGTATCTTAGTGGGTAAAATATATAAATTTCTATTCACCATTTACAAGTTTTCACATATTGAAGCTAAGTTACTTGTTAGCTTTATACTTTAATAGGTAACAAATTAGAAAGAAACTAAATAAAGATTAGTAAGAAGATCGAGTGAGATCAGTAAGAGATTGCTTTATATGATAAGACCGCCGATTGATCACATAATAAATGTTGTTCTACAGTCATACTAGCAATAGCAAGCAACAGTGTGTCATGACTGTCCATATAAGGCTCATATAATTAAAACTGATATGGTCAAATAATCCTTAGCTGAATTATAATACAGCTTAGTCATACCACGGTAAAGAGATATACAGTAATGTGACTCACTAGAAGCGGTTGAACTCATGGTCGCGCGAGTTTGCAACGATCTGGGTAGGGTTCGGTAGGCAGCGAGGTGCCGAATAGACGTTTTTATGCAGTAAGCTTCCAAATAATGGTTGTGAATTAGTAAAAATATCACAAAGTATTTGATTAGTTTAGAAATTTTGTATTTTAATTGTTATTTACCGTGGTTATACCGCCATAATTATGGAAGTGTATAATATACAGTTGTTTTTAAACAATATTAACTCTAATTGATATAGACATTATCTTAAAAACAATGTGATCACAATGTCTTTGTATGAAAGTGCTTAGCAAATTAATTTATTTTGGCACAAATTCAAAGTGAAATGTGTGCAAATTATCACAAAGTAAGCTGTATTACAAAACTGCCAAGTCATTTCAATTTCAAAACATGAATAATTCTGCAAAGTAATGGGTCAACAAAATCTTGAATTAACTGTGAAAGCATATTTATAAAATTTATGATAATAACAAGCTTTCTGTTGCATCATTACAACATCTGTCTGTCGGTCTGTCTGTCTGTAATCAAATCTTGCAAGTTTAGTTTGATTCACTTTTCGGTTTCTGATTGAGCTGAAAATTTGCATGCATGTCTAAATCGGATGACAATGCAATATAGCTACACAATTCTATCTAGGAGCTAGTAACTAACTACCCCTGAAACCTACAAGTAAAAAATAAGTAAAATCAATTCACCTCCACACTTCTCCATCATTATAGAGTACACAGTCGTAAGCTGGACCCAAATCGTTGTACTTTTTCTCAGCATTTTGCAACACTTCCACTCGCGCCTCCAACTCATCTTTCTGAAGCTTATCTTCTACACTTAGAACTGGATTCTTGGATACTGGAAAACAAAACAATTTATTGATAAGAATAGGGAGTACAAATAACTGAAGACCACAAGTTTGGCTGAGTAAGTGTTAGGAAGGAGATAGAAAAAAAATGTGTGCGTGTACTAGTGTACACACGTAAGAAGTGAAACTTCTTTAAGGCCTTATAACATATTTCAGAATTTATACTCTATGCCAATTAATTGATGTTCATTAAATTCATGTTCATTGGAGAAAGTGAAAGTACTCTTCGTCTGAACCAACCGTGGTAGGGGCAAAAAACAAAAGATGGCGCGTAACGGAAAAATGTGACGCGTAACCGAAAAATGTGACGGTAATTATTTTTCCAACGCCGATAAAGAAGTTTCACTTCAAAAATAATCACTTAACAAGTGAATTAAATTAAAAATTAAAAAAAAACCCCAATGCAATATGTAATTCACCATTTTGTGATGGCGGCCATCTTGGATTTTAAATTTTATATAGTACGTTGTATTCTACTTGTTAGGCCCTTTCATTTCATACCCATATTGGGGGGGTCATGGAGAAAAAAAGTAATCCGGCATTTTGTAGCGGCGGCCATCTTGGACCGATTTCCACCAAATATGGCTAAGAACACTCTCGACTAACTCTACTTTCAAACAAAAAAACTAAATCAAAATCTGTTCATCCGTTCGGGAGCTACGATGCCACAGACAGACACACACACACAGACAGACAGACAGACACGTCAAACTTATAACACCCATCGTTTTTGCGTCGGGGGTTAAAAAATAATCACGTAAAAACATAACAAATAAGTGTTTTTAAGTGATATATTTTTCACGTGTTCACATATGAGTTCCAGTTTTATATAATTTTCTTGTTATAGAGGTTTTTCATTCTTCTCATAGAGGTTCTTCAAGATTAGGCAGCATAGCTTTTAAAGTAGAATACTACTCTGTTAAAATCGTTCAGGAAAAGTGCTCTATTATAGTATACTAGTTGTGTTACCCGCTGAACAGTATTGTATGTTATTCCAGGGCCTAAGCTCTTTACCAAATTTCAGCTCAATCGGTCCACCCGTTTAGGCAGGAAAGAGTAACAAAAATACATCCAGACATCCAAGGGTAGATCCAGGTTTTTTTTTCTAGGGGGCCAAGGTGCAGACGGGCAAAAATATTATAATTTGTACTACGAAAAGTGTGTGTTTAGCTCACTCTGAACAGTTAGAGAATTCAAATATCCTTAATAATAAGTGACCACCGAGAAAAGAAATATAATCTTGACCATGAAATATGTGCAAAATTCGTAACTCTACAATGCTTCTGGGGGGGGGGGCCTGACACCCCCCCCCCCCCTAAATCCGCCCATGCAGACATCCATACATTCTTACAAACTTTCACATTTATAATAATAGTAACATTTACTATCTATTTTAATAAATGTATTTTAAATATCTTACCAACATCATTCTCAAAGTCTTGTAAAGCTTTGTTAGCCTCAGCGAAGGCCAATTTGTGTTTTAAGTCCCACAGGTTTTCTTTCCGATGCTCTTGAATGCGCTCCTTTACTTTTGTTGGATACAAACTGAATGGATAAAGGATGCCTACTCGCCACTCTCCACTTGGGTTTTTCCATTCTTCAGGTATCTAATATAGAAATATATACATAAGTAAACCTGTTTGTTGATTAAATAATATTGTGTAATATAAGTACTCAAATAAAGCATGATAATGATATCATAAAATGTAAAATATATGTATCTATGTATATGTAATTATTGTATTTTATACTTATTTTAAGTTATTCAAAGAGTTGTTGATTTTATATCAATTTGGATATTTGGTAGGTATATAAAAATAAGTATGTTCTATAATCAAGATTGGTTGGATAATGGTATGACCATATGGGTAGACTTGTCAATGACAAACTTTACCACATAATCAATTTTTATTCTTAATATTTATAGGTTCTACATCACTGTGTTACACATAGTTGGTGTAGTGTCCAGAGAAAACTCAGGGATAAATTATCTAAATATATAAGAGGAAAGAGTCACTGACTGATCTATCAACATACAGCTCAAATAGCTGAACAGATCGAGTTGAAGTTTGGAACTGAAATAGCTATTATAACCTAAACATCCACAACAAAAGAACTTTTCAATGTTGATAAAGAAGCAAGCATAAACTATAACAAAGTGATCCTATAAGGGTTCCGTTTTTTCCTTTTGAGATACGGAACCCTAAAAATTAAGATATCACATTGCATCTGGTTTTATATTCTGGAATTGGTGGTAAGTACTAAAACAAAGACAAGCTGTTAAGAAAATAAAGAGTTAATATTGTGGTAGCCAAAAACCATAGCCTGGTATTAACGAACAATAAATTCTTGTACGAGCTTCGCCTGGAACTGATCTCGACAAATAGAACACCGGACTGTGCGTAGAGCTTGAATTTACCTTCAACTTGCGGCCACTAATACCGGTGATGCATCCGTCAGTCAACTTGCGAATTATCGTGCTAGTGTCCACGTCCCCGCATCCACTGCAGTCAAACCTCTCTATCACCTTCGTCTCCCCAGTGCTCGTCTCCTGAAATAACAAAACTCACTCAACTTCACCCAAAAAAAGGAAAAAAACCAACCAAACAAATCGTGACGAGACACATTTTTTACCTTGAGACCATCAGCCGCCGGGTCAACTCCCGAATCAAATATTGCAATGATAGTGTCCCTACCATCGTATTTTTCATTTTTAGCCAGAAACGAAACAACCCCCGTTTCTTTTTTGGGCATTAATCCCCACACAGGGAATTCCTCGATCGGTACCGCTGCCATTTTCGATGACACTAAATCTGAAAATGTCAAAATGTTGCCAGCTGATTCTATAATAGTGCTGCCAGCGCCTTATTTTCAAAAGTAACATAATCGTGTACGAAAAGTAACGTTTTATCAAGAAAAGTAACGCAAAAATAGATAATCTTCTTACTAAACGAGATAACGTTATTCAAAATTGCCTTATTCAATTACCTAAGATACTAACACCAGAGAGGGAGAGATCTTTCTTGCCGTACACCTGCAAAATGTGGAATGAGCTTCCGCCTGCGGTATTTCCGTTGAGCTTCAACATGGGACTCTTCAAAAGGCAAGTGAATAGAGTCTTGAAAGGTAGGCAACGTACCAGCGGTACCCCCGGTATTGCAGGTATCCATAGGCGACGGTGCCACTTACCATCAGGTGGGCCGTCTGCTTGTTTGTCACCTATTACATAAAAAAAAAAAAAAAAATAGATCGAAATCCGAGCACAGAACACCCTCCGTTGTAGTGCAGCACTGCATAGGATTGTAGAGTCGTGAGTCGTGTCCAAGTTTCTAAGTAAGCGCACCAAAATTAGGATTTATAAAACCGTGATAAGACCTAGACACTCACCCAAAAAGAAGAAAATAAACTAAGACACGAATGTCGTACTGGCCCTAGTATTACTCGCCCTATGTTCGCATAGGGCGAGTGGAAAAGGATGTGCATGTCCTGAAAGTTGAAAACTGGCAGGAAGTGGCACAGGATAGAACCAGCTGGGCTCTTATTGTCGGAGGCCAAAACTCACTTTGGGTTCTCGCGCCAACGTAGTAAGCAAGCCTTATTCTATTCCTCTTACACCTCTGCTAAATCAAATTTACTATTATTTACAGTTACGAGGAAGATTCATTTATAATAATATAATTCATTTATAAAACAAGTGAAATATTAAAAATACTTTTTAAAAACAAGCTTTAATTATCATTACCATCTTGCATCATATAGTACTCGTCAAGACGAATCAAATGAGCCCAAACTCGATGGGGTTGCGTTGTTTAATGACAGAGTTCCTATAGCCACCTTCCAGCTCCATCATCAGATCAGCTCCATGTCATAATAATATTGCATTGTCATCCGATTTACACACGCATGCAAATTTTCAGCTCAATTGGAAACCGGGAAGTGGGTCAAATCAAACTTGCAAGATTTGATTACAGACAGACCGACAGACAGACAGACAGACAGGTGAAAGTAATATAAAGCTTGTAATAAATATGTATATTGTCTCGAAATAAAACGCAAAATGTTACACAATTAACCTTCTGAAACCGAGACACGTAAACAGTAGATAAGTACTGCCTACTCTTTATTATGCTCAGTGAGTACTGCAGGCAGAACCTTATCTATAGTTGTTATTAGTCCTTTAAACAGTTTAACCTGTTCGTAGGACGCTAAAAACTGCAAAATTTCAGCTTAATCGGTTTTTCCCAGGAATGTTATTCCAGGTCAAACTGAAGATGGTAGTACCAAATACGTGTCTAGTTCCTTCACGAACAAAACGCTTGCGCGAGTTATCGACGAACAGCGCCATCTAGTTTATTATTTACGCACTAGTGGACTCGCGCGTACTTCGTCACGCTTAATAGAAAATTATCAGTGTTGCTCCATATTGTGCATAATGTATTAAACATATAAACCTTCCTCTTGAATCAGTCTATCTATTAATGAAAACTGCATCGAAATCTGTTGCGTAGTTTTAAAGATATATTATGAGCATACCTACATAGGGACAGAGCCCAGGGTCTAAGCTATTTCTATACCAAATTTCAGCTCAATCGGTCCATCCGTTTAGGTGTGAAAGAGTAACTAACACATCCAGACATCCATTCTTACAAACTTTCACGTTTATAATATTAGTAAGAAGTAAGATACATACTTACTTAATTTTATACGCTTACTTATTCAAACATTTAGTAACTATATTTCCTAATTTTTCAGTTTATTTTATCAAGAAGTTGCTACAATATTAAGAAAAGTTATATAGGGTATTTGGTTTTTGAGTACATTGGTGTATAGGACCTTATTGGGGAGGTTATTGGCCATGTTCTGAGCGCAGTATATGTTCCGCGAAAATTTACGGTTTTCGAGATAATTAATATTTTTCAAAAAATCTAGGTGACAATTTAAAAAAATCATAAAAAATAACCCTGATTTTTGATACCTCGGATGAAAGTCACTCACTTTTTGAAAATTTTTGCAATTTAGGTTCAAGTTATTCATAAAATTTGCCAAATTTGACAATTCTCCTCTTCTATTCTTTTAATGTGATAAATTAGATTTAATTTGATAAATTAAAATAATATCCTAATATTTTGTCCACATATTGAGATAATAAAAAATAGATAATTATACAGGGTTATTTTTTTATGATTTTTTAAAAATTGTTACCACTATTTTTCGAAAAATTTAAATAACTCGAAAACCTTAAATTTTCGCGGAACATATATTGCCCCAAAATGGCAAATGACCTCCCCAACAAGGCCCTATACATCAATGTACTGAATAACCAAAGACCCTGTATATATATTTTTTATAATCTTCTTACTAAACCAGATAAAGTTATTAAAAATTGCCTTATTCTAAACCTGCATCTGCTCAATCAAATTTACTATTATTTACCGTTACAAGGCAGATTAGTCCATATTTTGTTCATTTTAAAATAACGATCATTGTCCCGAAAAGTAACGTAAAAGTAACTTATCCAAACAAGTAACGTAAAGGGTCAAAAATTAACGCAAAATGTTACAAAGTAAAGTTCTGGCAATGCAAAAGAAATATTACCAAGTCAGTACCAAGGAGATGAGTTTACATCTCAACGCATTTTTAGGGTTCCGTAGCCAAATGTCAAAAAACGGAACCCTTATAGATTCGTCATGTCTGTCCGTCCGTCCGTATGTTACAGCCACTTTTTTCCGAAACTCTAAGAACTATACTGTTGAAACTTGGTAAGTACATAGATGTATTCGGGAACCGCATTAAGATTTTTACACAAAAAAAAAACAATAAATATTTGGGGCTCCCCATACTTGGAACTTGGAACTGAAACTCAATTTTTTTTTCATCAAACCCATTCGTGTGGAGTATCTATAGATAGGTCTTCAAAAATTATATTGAGGTTTCAAATCTAATTTTTATCTAAACTGAATAGTTTGCGCGAGAGATGCTTCCAAAGTGGAAAAATGTGTGCCCCCCCCCCCCCCTGTAACTTCAAAAAAAATAAGAGAATGATAAATGTAAAAATAATAATTGATTTACATTACCATGCAAACTTCCACCGAAAATTAGTTAGAACGAGATTTAATTAGGTATAAGTTTTTTTTAATACGTCATAAATCGTAAACAGCAATTTAAGTTATAACGAACTACAAAAACTTTTACATTATTATGTTACTTGCTGTTACGGAACCCTTCATGGGTGAGTTCGACTCGCACTTGGCCGCTTTTTTATTGCACTTGGTTCCTGTTCCTTCTTCAAGTATTGCACTATGTTTCATTTCACTTCCCAAAAAAATTTTATATATATTTTTTGGGAATTTAGAAACAAAATGAGTTCATGAACTCATTTTGTTTCCCATAAACATTTTTTAAAAACTATTGACAATAATTATTATAATTGACGTTTTTAAACGTTGCTAAACACGAAATATTAAATCTTAAATAGCTTAAATCCATTGATTAGGACAATGTGGTGGGAAATAATTCCAACTATTGTTATAATTGGGGGTTCCATGGGACTACCAGCTTTAGGACTTTGGTGGGCTCATAAATTATTTTTGGGTAATGTAAGTTACAACTATGAATATATTATAGGTATTTTATTATATTATTTTGATATAATAACGAGTGCTGTACAGTGTCTCATAGGAATTATTCCTTAGAATAAATAACACGGGAATATCTAAATGGGCCAGCACTGTCGCTTAGCATCAGGCAAGCGTTTAACTCGCCGTCTTGCTCATCTTTTGGCCTATAGAGTTAAAATCATGGCAAATGCGATCAAGACGACTTCCAATCATGTCTTAGTATAAGGCACTCAGAAAAAATACAAAATTAGGCAAAAAAAGCCATACTCGTAGATAAATCATTGTATTCATAAAATATTATAGTAACAAAATATGTACCTTCATTTTGAAAAAAGTAAGTCTTCTTTCTTTCTTACCTTCTTTTTCTACTTTTACTTCGCATTCCTTGGTGAAGCTGGTTTCGTGGTAGAATCTAAAACTATTACTTGGCAACACTGTGCATCGAGCTGTCATCTGATTGTCGGCTGTCATTGTCATTATATTTACGTAAACACTTGTGCTCGGGTATTTTCTCGGATTTTTCAATAAAATGTGGTACGAAATCCTGCCCAGCGCCTTCATTGTACTGGCTGGCATGGGTCTGCCAGGATGGGGGCTATATCACATTCACAATTTAACACTGGGGAACGTAAGTGCACGAGAAATCTAAGTTAGGTAACACTTGCGACTTGCACCCTACTCCTCCACAGATTAACAAAAAATATTTTAATTTTCCAGCATTATAGGAGGACCTTGACTGATAGATGGCAACGCGCCCAGTACCAGCGTGATATGAGGCTCACCGGTAACCCATACAATGTGAACGTAAGGGATTTTTTATCACACATCCTTTAATTAAGAGAAATAATTCAATAGCTTGCCCTACCTACCATAAAAATCTTTAAGAGATCATCTTCCCACCTATTCCTCCAATTAAGGCAGACAAAGTATAGCTTATGATTGCTTCCGACTTCTGTTTTATTGATTTGGTACTACCCCTTCATCACAATTATGTAGGTACTGTACATTGAAAGTGAAGGATCTATCTTAAATTTAATGTATGTCTCTTAATATTATGGTAAATAAAGGATAAATGTTAGTTCACAACCGAGCGGTGATAATGAAAGGATTTCTAATAATAATAATATAATGGAAAAGTGCAACATATTATGACTATGAACATAATATAATATTTATAAATTGAACATTAAAAGCCCCATGGTTTTACCTCCATTCGTTCTGATCATGTTGGGCTATGGAATAAAATCTAGCCTGATTTGCCTTTGTATTATTCCTGGGACTAACCTATCAGCTATATATATTTACCAAATTTGGGCTCAATCAGTCAATCAGTTCATCCATTTTTGTATGAAACAATAACTAACATAGGTACATACTTTTGTATTGTTATGGAGTAGGATAACTATGGAACCATACAAATAATTTTGAAAAATAGGTAAATAATTTACTCTGTAACATTGCATTGATTTCTACTTTTCAGGGCTTGGAGTCCATTCCTGATAAATGAACAAAATAATGTAAATGGATGGTATTGTAGAATACATTTAGAAAAATGCTAATTATGATTTTGTTAAATAAAATACAGTTATAAGTTCATTTTATTAGTTTTTCTTTACATAATAAACACTTGTACATGTAGCTTATGTTCTTTCAATCTGTAGAATAGGTATGAGTTTATTGGCAATTGGTACATTGTTTAAAATTCTGATCAATAACCTCTGCATGAAAGCATTGCTCATGTAAAAGTTGGTAAGGTTTGAAACTGGCAAATACAGTTAGTAGTGGACAGTGGATCTATAAATCTCCAAAACAAAAAAAAAATTAAATGTCAATGTCAAACTCATATGGCTTTTGTTTACATTTTGCGTTCATGCAAATCACAGATCAGAGCAAATTCGTGCAACTTTTTTTAAAATTAAAATCCATATCTTTTATAATAATCGTAATGGACAATTGCTTTACTGATATTACATTGGAGTTCTTAGCAGTTGCTTTCCACAGCATTCTTTACTACGCTTCGATTTACCCGGTGAGCGTATTCGAAACAAGGCGCAAGTACAGCATTGTTGTTTACCATTCTATCCACCCGGAGATCAATCAGTATATAGACCTGTGTTTGAAGAGCATATCGGAATGTTTAAAGAGCAATCAACTACACAGGATCGAGTTTGCTATCACCAACGCTTCCTATGAACCTCAAGTAAAGTTTGTATTTGATGTCGACAAGAACTACGATTTCGTTGAAACAGCTGATGCTTATTTAGTACAGGCTGAACAAAATCTGCGCGCTTTCTGTTTAAAACTATCTACTATGGGCGAGAAGATCAAGGATTTGCCAGAGGACTGCAGTTTTACTATCTACCTTCACACAGATGAGTCTACAGCTGTGACGATGGCAGGTAACCCTGATCTGGAAAGTTTCCCACTAGTAGAGGTGCAGGAAAAGTACGAGGAAGGGAATAAAATTGTGCCAATAAGGAGGTTCTCTCTAAGAAGCCATAATATTGATGCTTATGTAGAATTTCAGTGAAAAATAACAAACACAAATGAAAAGGTTCTTCATGTTCTATAGGCATCAACAGGACTGATATAATGAGTTTTTAACCTAAATCTGTGATAATAATTGGTAAGAATAAATAATTTGTCCCCCATTACATATTATTTTTATTTCAAAAACCTTTCACAAATTTATAATAATCCAGGATGGTTTTCCAGCTTAATCTTCAAGCACCTCAACCGGGAGTACACTTCATCCCAGTCTACATAACCACCAATCAGTTTCCTCACATTGCTGCCATCATCTACATAAGCTGATCTACCGTGGAGCAACCTTATATTGTCAAACACCAATATATTACCTGCTTTACTTTTAAATCTCGCTGCAAACTTGTCATTCAACTGGAAAAATAAGCTATGGGCTCTGTACCACTCAACAACATTCTCAATGTTGCCAGGAAAATGACTGCCTCTTTGAGGTATTGAAAAATTAATTCGAATTATTTCACCATGCTTGTCTAACACTATGACAGGGGAACGGTACAACTTGAAGAACTCATTGCCGTCTTCCACTCCGATATCACTCCATTCTACTTCCACATCTGTAAGCAGCTTATATTCTTCTGGATGATTCTCTTTCATATAGTTAGCTACATAGTGGCAGTCTGACAGTAAATTCTCCCCTCCTTGGCTGTTCGTTTGCACGAGGCAATGTAACATGTTTACCCCAGGACAATACTCGTAGTACGGTAAATCTACATGCAACTGTAAAGTACTAGATAGATAAGCCACATTGCTTGTGTTTGCCACACTTTGCACCACAAACTTTTCTCCATAGTGTGTTCTTTTAGTGAATCCAATTTTCGCTATCACATCATCTAAAGCAGTCTCAGAATCTGGTGTGTTTTCTATCAAGCATACTCCGTAAATGCACAATTTATGCAGCCAGTTGTACAATGCTTTATCTGAATTTAATATTTCACTATATTGATGTTTGCTGCAAACATTTTCAAAGTCGCTTCCATTCCAAGTCACTTTCTTCGGTTTGTAAATTGTCTCTGTGTAATTCCTTTGATTTTCTGGTGTGAAGCTACGGAATTTCAGCCAGTCATATTTATATTTCGATAAATGTCCATCTGGCCATGTGACTTGCAATGTATTTTCATTATTGACGACGTCCTTTGCTTTTATGTTAGGGTCGAAGTTGCTCCAATCTAGAATTCTGCTTTTAGCAGATTGGTGGAAGCACTTTTCACACTGGCAGTTGTCTCGTAGCCAGACGTAAGGAAATTGTAGCACTTTCCCTTGTATATCAACGTTGAGATATTCCGCCGTCATGTTTAGTGAGCTACTGTGTAACTGATTGGTAACAACTAGTTTTGGTAAACATTTTATTATCAGTCTATTCAGTTTTCTGATTGGCGAGAGAGCAAGCATGATGCTCTTTGGACTGAGTGGTACTGAACTGAGATAAAAGTTAATTGACTCTGAGAGATAATAATTTATCATTTAATGATAAGTTAAGCTCTGTTATAATGTAATTATAGGGGTAATAATTATCTAATTACAGATGTAAGTGTGGGTATTTCTGACATCTTCATGCCAAAATTGTTAAACCAATTTTTGCATGAAGATTTAATTCCACAGATCATAAAGCTACTTTAGTATATGTTTAATTCACACAATGAATGGGTATTGATGAAACATTTTCTTGATTTAGATGCAAAAAATAGATAGGTAAATATGAAGTTATTTGAATTAAAAAATAAAACTCGCTTCTATTCAAAAATATGTATTGCAAATATTATTAATTAAGTAAAAAAGAATAAAAACAATTCATTTAATAGGCTATACTAGTCCTAGTCATAATTTACAAATATAAGAATAATCCTAAATTACATATAAAAAAAGCATAGAACTAACTATATAGGTACCTATTTTCAGAGAAGTATGTACCTACTTCATAAAACATGAATTTTATAATAGTCTTACACATTCAGTTTAACTGAAAAATTATTATGCAGCCACAGCCTACTTCAAGATAAAAAAAAAATGTACATTACAGTATATTTTAGCACCTACAGAATCAAAGATTCATATTTCAAATTGTTTTAGGCATTTCTTATACTCCCAGTGTAGGTACCCTTACACATTCTAGAATATAGTATTATTCTCCGTACTCATTTGAGTACAGTGGGTTAAAATGGACAGATTTAGTTCAAGAAACACCTATGTTTCACATAATGTGTATAATCTCAATATAAATAGAGATAAATTAATTAGGCACATTAAACTGTCTTAATCCATTAAAAAACTAGATAAAAAGAGAAATTACGTTGTACATAAGCGCTTTGAAATTATTATGAGCATTATAATAGACTAGGCACTTAATCTAACAAGTTTAGGGAATTATAAAATTACCCATTTTCTTTTAACATTAATTGTATCTTTGGATATCCCACCGCCAAACAAGAGGTAATATAAAACTCAGTCAAAATGTATTGTGGCAGCTGTCTTGTCAGTAATTTATGGACCTGATTTTTTAAATCCAGGGATTTTTAAGACTTATACCCACACAGTGACCCATATCCACTTAATAGGGATGTTGACACATGTTACGAATTCATATAAAGTTATGTTTTTCACATAAAAACAGTATTTAAAAACTTACAATCACATTTTAAGGATCTATTTACAAACCAAAATTGAATAAAATCAATTTTAATTTCAATAATTTCTACTTAATATTAAGCGAATGCGCACGCCAATCAGGGCGCGTGACGTCACACCACTGGCCTGTACTTACGCTTCCTAAGCAATGTTCCTGATTTCGACAAATTTTAATTATTCATAACTTAAAAACTACTGAACCGATTTTGATGCAACTTATACTGTGCTCTAAGTTGGTCTAAATTTAAGCAAAAAAAGTCAATAACCAAAATGGATCTTATATTTTCAGAGAGACATTTTAGTTATTGACTTTATTTTTGGCTTAAATATTGACCAACTAAGAGCACAGTATAAGTTACATCAAAATCGGTTCAGTAGTTTTTATGAATAATTAAAATGTGTCGAAATCAGGAACATTGCTTAGGAAGCGTAAGTACAGGCCAGTGGTGTGACGTCACGCGCTGTCAGATGACTGTTCGGAACGTTTTAGCCAGAATTCAAAAAATCATTTTTATTTACGTATTTTTATATTGAAATATCATATAATTTTGCATAAAAATATGATATTCGTGTATGAAATGGGTCTATCTATCATATAAAACCAATTCCAAAAATTAGTCAACATCCCTATTATTGGCATAACCCCAATAAAAGTAAAAAACAAGTGAAATTTTAAAAATACTTTTTAAAAACAAGCTTTAATTATCATTACCATCTTGCATCATATAGTACTCGTCAAGACGAATCAAATGAGCCCAAGCTCGATGGGGTTGCGTTGTTTAATGACAGAGTTCCTATAGCCACCTTCCAGCTCCATCATCAGATCAGCTCGATGTCATAATAATATTGCATTGTCATCCGATTTACACACGCATGCAAATTTTCAGCTCAATTGGAAACCGGGAAGTGGGTCAAATCAAACTTGCAAGATTTGATTACAGACAGACAGACAGACAGACAACAGACAGGTGAAAGTAATATAAAGCTTGTAAAAAGGATCTTTCTTAATCTGAAATATATCAATTATAGCGATAAGGCAGAGTTATGTATTTAATTCTAGTTTTTGTAATAGTAAGCAATTTTGTAATTCAAAATTATCGAAGTATCGTAACATCTGTTAACACATTGAATGCTGAAAACACAACAGCTGTGTTTTTGAGGTCGGAACGCGAGTGCTGAAAAACACAAACGTTGGTTTGTCTAAGGATTTTTCCATACAAAATTAATCTTAGGCACCTGGGATAGTTCTATAAAACGGCGAAGCAAGCCGAAGTGTAAAAAAACACATAGTTCGTGTTTACCACACTTAGAAGTTAGGCCCACAGAGGTTAGGCCGGTCAGCTAATAATTTTATTATCGTTTTTAAACAACGCGTCGTTTACGTAGCGTATAGATACATTTAAAGACATCTAATGTACCAGTTGTATTTTGATGCGATGGTAGGCATTGCTTAGGATGCCTCGGATATTCCAGATGTGTTCGAAAGTTTCAGGTTGTGTGTTGAAGTTGCTATCCGTTGCTTTCGCCCACAGTTCCACCTGCAATCATTACATAACTTTGTAATTTAATCTTGAATCATCACTGGCCTATTGCATCTATAAAAGATGATTTAAGCAGCGTCCATGTTTAGTTATGTACAAAAACTGTTAAAAAAATTAATAGGGGAGTTTTCTCAGTGCGAGGTCTAAGGTTGTGGTAGCCGACTGCCTCAGTCACCTTACCCTATAATTATTTCGCGATTCGTTCCATTTTTTGGATTGTTGGCCAGGAAAGTATCATACTTACCTGAAGAGTCGTAGGACCTTGGTATCGCCACCTAAATATACATATCCTAGGTCCTCCTCCAGAAATAAAAACCCTGGATCCACCTAGGGTTGTACAAACAATTTTAGTCCTCAATAACTAAAGAGGTTACCTCCTTCTGTTCCTTCTGCACGGGCACGGTGGCAGTCCACAGCGTCCAGGAGTAGTGCCGCTGCGGAGGAGCATCGTCCTCCTTCAGGATGTCAGCCTGGATCCAGCTGCCTCCCTGGTCGGGGCTGATGTCCACGCGTAAGATCTTGGCGCCGCCGCCTGAGTACGCGTATCCTGGGGATTTCATTATGTGTTTGTACTCATTTGTGTAGTTGTTCCCATTATGAAAATCAACGATTATAACCCGCAAATTTAGGTGTTTTTTTATTATACATATAACAGAAGTTAACACGTGTGGTTTCGGGAGTTGCAACGGTATGACGGCGGGTATGGCAAATACACACTAAGTACATTCTATTCTGTTTAGGAAATCCCAATCAAATCAATATTTTGGGCACAAATTTACTAATCATAAAAAACAAATTTACTAATATAAATGGAATTCTAATTGAGAAATGGGGGGAAAGAAAAGGAAGTCAGCTGTCCGTCGACGACGGGAACCTGATCCCCGTCCATGGGGTCACATATGGCAGATGTGATGGGCAAGTTTTACCGAAACGACTATCTAATATTATGTTACCTTTAACTTCAACGCAACCATCGACGACGGGAACCTTATCCCCGTCCGTGGGGTCACATATGGCGGAGGTCACGGGCAGGCTGTAGACGGGAGGAGCTGAAGGGAAGTCGGCCGTCTCCCAGGTCTTGGACGCGTTGAAGGAGCGGTAGTCCTTCTGGTGCCAGTGGGACGGACTCTCTTCTTCCGATACTGTTATTGATTCTGGGCGATGGAATATTTATTATATTAGGTATTTTTATGGATTGAAACTTACAAATATGTCAAAATAAATTTTATAGATGAGAAAAACGAAAAATCTCAATAAGTCCTGCCGAGACACCAATGGGCACCCAAATAGGTGTCGAATCTACAACAGCTTTATTCTGGGAAACGAATTTTGGGGGACCAGTGGGCTCTCTCCCGCTATTTTTGTGCCAGGTTTTTAAAGTCTATCAATACCTTCCTGCCATCATTTTTAAACGAAAACTGTTAAAATAATAGGTAGAATCTATAATATAGGTCTAATACTAATATTACAAATGCGAAATGCGAATGCTGTAAAGATAAAGATAATAAAAGATAATTGGGTTTTATATTTTATACCCCCAACAGAACAGGTTACCCTACTTACACTGTCATAGTCAAATCACAATTTTTTTTATAGGTTGTGTGGCTAACCTTTATGTTGCAGTTTCAGGTCGCCGAGATTACTACAAGGCCTGCAACATGACCTATCGACTGCCTCCTACATATCTTATAGGAAACAGCCGAGACCCACAGATTTACGTGCCTTCCGAAACACGGTAGCGTCCAGGTGAATTTTTTGCCACACACTTGAGATTTGTAACCCAGGGTCTCCGGATTTAAAGCCGGGCATATGACCACTGGGACGCTACACGCTGTGTATTTGTTACTTCCTCTCGCTTAAGCTTGACACATATTATGATCGATCGAGACGGTGGATCGTTGAAGATATCGTCGTCGATCGACGATATCGTCAAACAAGTCTCCCACATAAGGTGCGTGCGACGGATCGAAACGATCCGTCGTCAACGACCATGATCGGTTGTTGACAACGGATCGTTACGATCGATCTCACTATACGTGGCAGGCTTCAGTGACCGAACCGAATGATCTGAAATTTATTATAGTGGTAATGTACACAAGTTGTTATAGTATTCACGTGTGATAGTAGAGTTACCCAGCCATTTGACGCTCCTGACGGCGGGTGCGCCGGGCACGAGGGCCCGCAGCGGCGCGCCGTGGTCGCGCGGCAGCGGCTGGCCGTTCATGTGTGTGGCCAGCAGGATGTCTCCCGCGGGGTTCAGCGCCATGGAGAGAGGGATGGAAGTGCTGAAGTTCACGCCCGTCGCGTCTATGTCGCTGCCTTGCAGCTGCAACCGAATTTGGGTTACTGGACTACAGGAAAATTCTTGAGAAACGACACTTTTCGATAATTTTCAGTTCGTAATTATTGCAGAATGAAAGATTAAATCCTGTTGTATCGACTGCATACTATTATTGGCAACAAAATTAGAGCGAGACTTTTTTACGATTGACCGAGAGTGAGATGATGCCTGCCCCTCTAATGTGGACAATGCGTGGACTTGTCTTGCTGCCAAGTCAAACTGTCATCCTATACATTCACAAAAGTACAATGTATGGGATGACAGTTTGACTTGACAGCAAGACAAGTCTACGAAACGTTTGTGCTTGGCCCACTGCAAGAACTTTTATACGCTCATCTGTCAAAATGTCGGTCATCTAGTTAGTGAGTGGTACTACACCCATGGGCAGCGTTATCTCTTAAAATCAGAAGAGCGTCTGGCTCGTTTTCTTACTTTTTTTTTATGGAATAAGTGCCAAACAAGCAGACGGCCCACCTGATGGTGAGTGGCTACCGTCGCCTATGGACACCTGCAATACCAGGGGTACCGCTGGTACGTTGCCTACCTTTCAAGACTCTATTCACTTCTTTACATAAAACATTGTACTCACAATAACATGTTTCCCCTGCACGTTATCAGTATCGACGCCGCAGTATATGAGCACATCCCTCAGGTAGACGCCGCTCCACAGCGCGTTACTGATGGCTCCCCCCGCCCAGCTGATGCCCTTCACTGCCTTCACCTGCTTTGGGAACATCTCACCGTCAGATTAATGTTTAAATTGTAAACTATTTGTAATGGTGTATTGGAGAATAATGACACATATAGGCAGTCGTTAGGTCATGTCAGTATCGACGCCGCAGTATATGAGCACATCCCTCAGGTAGACGCCGCTCCACAGCGCGTTACTGATGGCTCCCCCCGCCCAGCTGATGCCCTTCACTGCCTTCACCTGCTTTGAGAACACCTCACCATCAGATTAATGGTGTAAAGGCTTAGACAATAGCTTGTGGTTAAAGCCAAACAAGTGAAATTTAAGAAAAAGCTTTTTAAAAACAAGCTTTTATTATTATTACCATCTAGCAACGTAAAGTACTCGTCAAGACGAATCAATAAATTTTGTTAAATTCAGTAACCTAATATACTTACACCGAGCAGATGTTGTATAAAAAGTACATCCGATTAGTGTATAGTTTTAGATAACTAAGTTTATTAAGGTCTGTGGATGTTGTGATTTGAATAAATAAAGTAATCGTTAAGTGCTTTAAGTGTGAGTCCAATTATAATTGACGTTACTCCCAATCCCAATATTAATAAGTGTGAGTCCAATTATTCACAATGAATCTATTATTGATTAACCACTCATCAAAATTATTTTATTTATTGAAGTCACAACATTCACAGAATTTAATTATTATTCCGTCACCCACGGCCGTGACAGTGAGCGTGTGAGTTTTATTAATTGTTAAGTGTGATTCCTTTGACCGTGAGTCCAATCATTAACGTCGCTCCCAATAATATTATTAAGCGTGAGTCTTATTATTATTAAATGTGAATCCCATTATTTCCCCTCATTATTTACAATGTATACATTATTATCAATTATTAAACAAGAATTCCCAATGTAACTATCCCAGTAAACCATAGCTCCCCATGCTGTTGGCCCATGTCCTACTATTACCTTATCCATCTCGCTCCTCCTGTTCCCGGCGCACATCAGAGCGGCCCGCACGGCTCCCCTCCTAAACCGAGCCAGTTCCTCCAACGTGAACCGTTTGTTGGTCACTCCGTCACGTCCCGCGCCTACTATAGTGACGGTGAGAGTGTGCGAGCGCGCGTCCAACTCTGGAACAGGCATGTGTTGCCGCACGTAAAATAATTCGCTGGAAAGATATGAGATGTGTTAACTTTAGATTTTTCTTTTTACTGTGACACTATAAGTATATGAGGTGTCTGAAGGTGAACATCATGATTGCCTATACGAGACACAGCTTTTTTAAAAGTGCTGCGTCTGTCACTCTGAATATTAGTTGTTTCGCTAGTAAAATTGTCCTTCGGTTCCAACACAATAACATAATTTCTGCTTGGCGGATGAATAATTGACAAATGGTTGGCACTTATCGGGCGTCTTCTGTAATAAAGGTTTACCCTCAGAGTAATATTATTAAGTAGTAATAACTAGAGGGCCTACCACTGCTATACTATTCGAGATTTTATGCCAACCTTATTTGTATCTATAGTAAATAGCTCCAACTTACTTGGGAGTATCAAAGTGTGCAATTTGAAACTTGGCAGGTATCTCGGCGTTGAATGGTTTGGCCGTCTTCACAATGAGCCGTTTATCTCGGAACGGCTCCTTGACCCACAGTTCGTCATCTGAATGGTCTACCACATCGTCATCATGGAGATTGCCTGAAAAATAACAAATAAAGTGGATTATGGCATTGTTAACTTCGCAATCTTATTTCTTGCCAAATGTATCATCACACATGTTTATTCTTCTTTAAATGACAATAAAAAACTTATCCGATTAGGAGTTAGAAATATATAACATAGGATTGTTGTACTAATAAAACTATAAGTTCTTTTATGCCTTTGATAATATGATCTATCATGTGAATCAAAATTCACATGCAAAAGCGAACTATACAAAAATGAAATCCCTTTATAAATACTAATTTAAAAAAACGAAATTGTAAATATTTGTGTATGAACCAGGGCGGCAAAGCCCTTTTTCTTAAATAAAAAAAAATACCCACCTATACGAAAAGTTTCCAGCAGTTGATAGACCTCAGGCGTGTTATGCATGCCGTAGACATTCCAGAAGGGTTCAACACTCAGGCCGGCCGCGTTGTATATCTGCTCCCCCCCGGGGTGGGACGGGAGGAACTTGCTCACATCATACACACCATGCTTGTATGTCACCCAGAAACTACTCCTGAAAACATCACTTTAGTTTATTAACAAGCCATTCTCTCTGCATCACTGAATTTGTTAGTGGAATGGAATAAAATTAGTCTATGGACTACGATAGACCAGACTTCAAAAGAA
The DNA here is from genome assembly GCA_947507615.1 of Hemithea aestivaria. Taxonomy (NCBI): domain Eukaryota; kingdom Metazoa; phylum Arthropoda; class Insecta; order Lepidoptera; family Geometridae; genus Hemithea; species Hemithea aestivaria. The sequence continues at coordinate 1,174,875 of OX382324.1, read as the reverse complement.
GAAATGGATGAACTAATAGCCAATCCAAATATCTTTGGTGAGATAGAATCTCAGACTTTGTTGTGTACTTTTGCCAAGTAGAAAAGATGAAAAAATACAATACCAATACCACCCACTATTACTATTGTTATTACTTACTTTTTGCTATTACTATTTATTTTATTGTGCTAGTACTATTTGCTAATTATAAGATAAATTTACAAGATTTTCACTGCTTCGGTAGAGCAAATGGAGAAGGATCAGGGAGTTAAAAGGGCATACTTGGGACACCAGTAAGTTGGAGGAATGTCCAAAGTACTGATGTTCTTTCTGAGAAGTTTCGAAACCCTAGACTCAGTTTGGGTGCATCATAGTTAGTTAGACCATGCATAGGCGGATTTAGGGGGGGGGGGGGCCCAGGGGGCCAAGGCCCCCCCCAGAAGCATTGTAGAGTTACGAATATTGCACATATTTTAAGGTAAAGATTATATTTTTTTTCTCGGCGCTCGCAGCAAGCTGCTCGCGCACTTATTATAATGAATGTTTAATCTTTCTAACAGCTCAGAGCGAGCAAAACACACATTTTTCGTAGTAAAAATTGTAATATTTTTGCCCGTCCGCACCTCGTCCCCCCCCAGAACCAAATCCTGGATCCGCCTATGAGACCATGTGTTATCTGGCCCTTAAAGTCACTTAACCTCTGGTTTGCCGCGCGACGTTGACGCGATTTGTACCTCCTCGTCTGTAATTAATCTATGCGCGTGGATACGAGTGGTTATTTAATTTGGATTATTTTGAGGGTTAAAATTGGAAAACGAAAAATCGACACAGATCTACGCTTCCACAGTTAAAGATAGAAATGATTGCGATGTAGATATGCGCTTCGGCATTCGGCATACCAAGGATTAAAAAAGGCTTTAGTCTCTTAATGAAATATAAATATACATACTAACTTATTATCATGTTTGCTGACCTCTTCAGCAGTGTAAGTGGGCAAGTCTAGTCTCTTGGATCCCGCCTCAATGTTCTTATCATCATTGGTTGGTTTCTCCGGCTCCTCGGCCTTCTGGGGCTTGTTGGGCAAGTGTGTGAGGGTGTTGTCTATTTTCTCTAAAAGTGTTGTTTAATGGTCAATGATTTAAACTTAGCGCAAATGTGCTCAAATGATATTGCATAAACAATAGATAATGCTTTATTGTACACTACATTTATACAGAAACATGTCTTAAAATTAAGGATTATAAAAGTAAGATTCTTACACACATTAACATAAATAATGTAAACATCAAACATCCAACATTACCAACTTTAATGATAAATTCTGTCTAATTCATTTTGTTTTAAAATTTATTATAGGTAAGCCTTTAACTACAATCGCGCGTGATGTAAAGCGACGATGCGGTCGTAGATGGCAGCAGACTATACCTAGAAGGCGGGATAAATCCCTCCCTGGCTTCACTGAACATCATGCTGGAACACGGTTACAATGACCGCTTAGCGGACACTGTTTTACCTTCCACCAGTATAATAATTTATCTTTTTTTATTGTATATTGATAATACATTTTGTGATAGCTTGAAATTAGTGTTGGATGCAACAGTTGCACAGAAAGGGTGTGCCTATCTCATGAGATACAAGTCTACCTTAGTTCGGGGATAGGTGCTCACTAACCCTGCAGCGAGTTGTGCCTAAATGTTATTGATAATTTCATCTTATATACACTGTAACGCATGCTTATGCCAGCCCTTGCCGCCAGCCAAGCCAAGCCATGCCAGCCAGCCTGCTTGCCAGCCAGCCAGCCAGCCATGTTCAGCCTGCCTGTCGATAGCCACATCCGCCTCCGGCCTGCGTCACATCCGTTTACTAAACGACTACTAGCGCCTCCTATAGTTGATTTTTGTAATTATGTCGGCGGTTGAAATACGAAATATAATATTTAATTTAAGCCACTCCCTTCCGGTTTCGGTGGGAGAATAACCTTATTTATAGACTAAGAGCTCATTTTTATATTCATTATTGCTGATTAAAGCGAACAAGTCGAAACTCTGCCCGTGTATTTATTCACCTCGTTTCACTCAGAAGTGGGATGAAGCGAAATCATCGCGATAAATCCGGCCATGGAGTACGACCTCCGGGGTGGGGTTCTTCGACTCAAGATAATGATCAAAGTGAAGACGAAGTAAGCGACGATTTTCCACCTCCACCTGCGAAGAAATTGCTGAAACATCTACTAGAAAGTGAAGTCGACAGGGCGATCCGCGATCTTGACCATGATTTAACATCGTACGGCCGTACCAAAAATCACCGTGCTGCGTCACTCATCCCCGAGTTCGACCCCGAAGGAGAAGACTGTAACGTGACGGCGTGGTTAAAGAAAATCGATCAACTCGGTGATATACACGATTGGAATGACCAGACTAAAGCATTTTATCTACAAGATAAACTACGTGGCCAAGCTCGCAAGTGGTACAACAGGTTGGATGAATATGATTACTCCTGGGATGAGTGGAAACAAATGCTACTACGAGCGTTCCCAAAACACCGTGATTATAGCGCTATATTGGACGAAATGTTGCAGCGAAAGAAGCAGCCCGACGAAACAATGACCAAATATTACCAAGATAAAGTCTCAATGTGTACCCGCTGCAAACTCTCCGATAGTGCAAGCGTTTCATGCATCATTAGAGGACTACCCACATCACTTCAACCAAATGCACGCGCATTTCAGTGCGACCGACCTGACGAATTATACGAATCGTTTCTTTGTGCACTCGATGACTACAGAAGTACACCGCCAGAAGCCCGCACGCATTCGAAGGATTCAAGACCATCACCAGTATTAGACAAGAAAATTAATCCCGATACTGATCCCTGCCCGCGCTGTAAGAAAACTGGACACATGTTGCGAAACTGCACATTACCTGACCAACGAGTTTGCTATAAATGTGGTACACAAGGCCACATTGCTACACGATGCCAGAACTCCAGTGTACGCCCTAAAGCTCAAGGAGGTTAAATTGCTACAAAATTATAACGACACCTACAAGAAAGTAGCGAAGGTCAATGGAGTCTTTGTGAAAGCCTACATTGACACAGGCAGTCAAGTGAATGTCATGAATAGCCAAATTTCCAAGCTTTTATCACTGGGAGTGATACCTACAAGTACGATTTTAAAAGGCTTCGCAGGAGGATTGATAACGAGTCGTGGCTATGTGAAGATTAACCTAGAGGTAGACAATATCCAAGTCCAATGTAAAGCTCACTTAACCGATATCGACATGGCAGATGTGAGCTTACTGATTGGCCAGCCCGTAATAAACGACAATAACATGTCACTAATTGTGAGAAACGGTTCGGCGACACTTGTTCGCGAATCCGACTTTACCACGGACATAGATATAGTAGAACTGCCAGAAAAATTCAAAGTGGTAACTGCAAACTCGGAAACCCTGCCACCTGGGGCATCTATCATCGGAGTCAACATCCTGGGAAACCACCGAGACAATGATGTCTGCACATCTTCTCGCCACTACGAGTTTCAAGGAGTCTCCTACTCTTTGCCAGCCACTGTACTTCGAGGAGAAGAGGGGCACATCAAGGTCATCAACACAGGCGACAAGAACGTTGTGTGGGCTGCCGGCCAGGTCCTAACCCGAGCAGAAAATTGTGAGGAGCTAGCTTCGGTAAGTCGCCATGCCATGCCATTATTAGCCGATAATTTGCCAAATACTCCCCTACCGGTGCCTAAATTGTCTGCATGTCATGATAGTTCGCCGATAGTTGATAGTGAAGTGCCTACTATTTTTACTGTGAGTCAAGCTACAGTAGGTGGCGTTCCTTTAAGCGACATTAAAATAGGGAATTTAGAAACGAATGAGCTAAATGAGTTAATAGATTTATTGATACGTTTTCAAGATACATTTGCTAGCAATACTGAAGACCTTGGTTGCACAAACTTAGTTCAAATGAAAATTAAGCTCACTACAGATAAACCCGTCTACCGTCAGCCTTAGAGGTTATCGCACACAGAACAGCAAATAGTTAAGAAAAAAATCACGGACTTATTAGAAGCCGGTATTATTAAAGAGTCGGACTCTAATTACGCTTCGCCAATAATTTTGGTAAAGAAAAAGAATGGTGACAGTCGATTGTGTGTAGATTATCGAGCGCTTAACGCAATTACCATAAAAGACAGATACCCATTGCCAAACATCGAAGATCATATTTCTAAATTAGCCGGTAAAAAATACTTTACTTGTCTCGACATGGCCCAGGGTTACCATCAAGTTTTGTTGTCTCCTGAAGATAGTCATAAGACCGCATTTATCTGTCAACAAGGTCAATTTGAATATTTACGTGTTCCGTTTGGCTTAGCCAATTCTCCAGCAGTATTCATGCGTTTAATCAACAAAATTGTAACCTCAATTCAAAATACACAGGCCGAAAATAGTAACACTACAGAAATTCTAGCATTTCTTGACGACCTCTTACTACCTTCAGTTGACATTGAAACCGGATTGAAACTTTTAGAAACAGTTTTAAAAAAATTCAAATCTGAAAATTTAAAGTTAAATATGAAAAAATGTTCATTTTTGCAAGAGCAAGTTACGTATTTAGGACATGAAATTTCACAAAATGGTGTTCAACCGGCAGACTTAAAATTAACAGCAGTCTCACAATTCCCAGAACCTACAAATGTGCATGAAGTTAGACAGTTCATAGGTCTCTGTAGCTATTTTCGGAAGTTTATACCTAAGTTTGCACACATAGCGCGCCCTCTCACAGATCTTACTAAGAAAAACGTGCCGTGGGTTTGGGATAACGAACAAATAGTTAGCTTTGAGGAACTGAAGAGACATTTATGCTCTAAACCAGTGTTAGCCTTATATGATCCGGAGTTGCCAATAGAAATACACACAGACGCTTGCAAGTCGGGTATAGCAGGTATACTACTTCAGCTTCAAACTGACAACACCTTACGTCCGGTTATGTATTTTAGTCGTGTAACGTCTAAAGAGGAGTGCATGTATCATAGTTATGAACTTGAGACTCTCGCAGTAGTAGAATCACTACGTAAATTTCGTATTTATATAGTGGGTAAGCACGTAAAAATCGTAACAGATTGTACGGCAGTGCGCGCAACTCTAACGAAACGCGACGTTATACCTCGTATCGCGAGATGGTGGCTACTGATACAAGACTATGATATTAGTGTTGACTATAGACCGGGTGACCGCATGAAACACGTTGACGCGCTAAGTAGGAATCCGATAGATTCAGTGAACGTAAACCGCCTCGAAGTTACCGATTGGTTTTATACAGTTCAATTACAAGACGATCGACTTAGAATCATCATTGATCAATTGAAAGATGGCTCCGCGGCCGCTGAAATCAAAAATAATTTTGTGCTAGTCGAAGGTAGGTTGTACAGAAAAACGTTAAACGGTAATCGTCTCGTAGTGCCCGGGCAAGCTAGATGGAAGATAGTACAAATGCATCACGACGAGATAGGACACGTAGGGTTAAAACGTTGTTCGGACTTGATCAAGAACGACTTTTGGTTTCCAAAAATGACACGTTTCATTCGAAAATATGTAAATGCATGTTTACATTGTGCGTATGGAAAAGGTGAACACGGTAGGAAAGAGGGCATGTTACATCCGATACCCAAACCCGAGGAACCGTTTCGAGTAATCCATGTTGACCATTTAGGGCCTTTCTGTAGGACAAAGAAAGGTCACGAGTACATGTTAGTTATTACTGACTCGTTTTCTAAATTTGTTATTGCCGAGCCAACACGAACTGTCAATTCAGTAGAAACTATTAGAACCTTAAGGCGTATTTTCGGGTTATTCGGGTACCCAGATAGGGTCGTAACAGATCACGGGAAAGCGTTCACTAGTAGATATTTTAAAAAATTTAGTACAGATAAGCAGTTTAAGCATACATTGACCGCCATTGCATGTCCACGAGCCAACGGTCAAGTAGAGCGAACTAACAGGACGATTCTCAATGCATTACGCGCAACCGACCCTAGTGAGGCTGCCAACAATTGGTCGAATTGTCTCCCTGTCGTCATATGGGGCATAAACAACACCCTCAATGAAAGTACAGGCTTTAAACCTTATGATCTAATGTTTTCTAGAAATAGTAGGTCAGTGTGCGATGTATCAATCCCAGGGCGAGTCCCGGAATCAACTCAATCTAAGAGGGTCAAGGCTAGGTCACGTATTGCAAAAGCAAGTGCGAAAATGAAAAAACATTTCGATAAGCGTCGTAAAAATGCTCATAGTTATAAAAAGGGGGATCTCGTCCTTTGGAGACAAGCCCCAACTAGTAGTGGGTCCAGAGTTAATACTAAATTGGATGATCTTTATTCGGGTCCCTACATAATCATTCAAGTTGTCGGCAATGACAGATACCGGATAAGAAGTATAAAGGGTTTGAGAGGTTATAAAAGTTTCGTGGGATTGGTTGCCGCGGATTCTTTACGACCATATAGAAGCATAGTTCCGGTATCTGACAGCGCCAGTAGTTCTGATGATCAGTTGGAGACGGAAGATTTGATAGACCTTCTTGAGAGCTAACCGCCATGTTTCTGTTCCCATTGCGGGAGCAATTGTTACAGGATGGCCGACTGTAACGCATGCTTATGCCAGCCCTTGCCGCCAGCCAAGCCAAGCCATGCCAGCCAGCCTGCTTGCCAGCCAGCCAGCCAGCCATGTTCAGCCTGCCTGTCGATAGCCACATCCGCCTCCGGCCTGCGTCACATCCGTTTACTAAACGACTACTAGCGCCTCCTATAGTTGATTTTTGTAATTATGTCGGCGGTTGAAATACGAAATATAATATTTAATTTAAGCCACTCCCTTCCGGTTTCGGTGGGAGAATAACCTTATTTATAGACTAAGAGCTCATTTTTATATTCATTATTGCTGATTAAAGCGAACAAGTCGAAACTCTGCCCGTGTATTTATTCACCTCGTTTCAACCTATACAAAGTTTTCTAATTATTGTCAAATTAAGTACTGAACTTTATGTAAGTATGTAGGACTCCTAGATTAACCCATTGTTTGTAAATAAATAAATAAAATAGATAGATTATAATGCTTTATTGTACACAATAATGCCATTAATACCTTTGAGAGTGGATCCAACAAGAACAGCACTGAACAATGCGGTGGCCACACCATGCTCCAGAAACTTCCATCTTCCATTAGTCTGTTCTCTTTGCTTTTGGTCACCTTTCACTGCCACTGGTGCATAGTTTGTGAACTTGCTCCTTTGAGCACAAAGCCTGTGAAGAAATTTACATAAATTTAGAAATGTTAACACATTTGTCAACAGTTTTTACTTGTTCTTCTCATGGAGGTGCTTTCCTTTTGGGTAGTCTTAAAATAGAAATTAATAATAGTAACATTTCAAGTTTACTTGAGAAAGTGCTCTTTTGTAGCATATCGGCTAGGTCCTCAAACATCTTTTATAGTAAGCATCCTATTATTTTAATGTTTGATACCTACTCTTTCATGCCTAAATAGGTGGACTGATTGATCTGAAAGTTGGCATTGATAGCCTAGACCCCGGAATAACATATAGGTAGTTCTATATAAAATATTCTCAGTGCTTACACCACATAGATTAGGCATTTAATCATTCACATCATTAATATAGAGTATATTTCTAATAGGGTAGGTACAGATCGTTTTCTGAGGGGAATAAAATTTACACAGTAATAAAATAATATAAAGTAGGTACATAGTTATCACATGAAAAGGTAACAATAATTTTTGTTTCATGTCGTGGACTACTCTCCACCCATAAGTCATCATCATCATCAAGTGTACCTACATAATATTTATCTATCATCAATAATTATATATCATAATATCGTAAGATGTTTACCTGAATAAGCTTCTTCTCGACATTTTATAATTATTGCACTTTGGTATGAGTAATATTTTTACTTAAGGTTGTGTCCCACCGTACCGATTATAATCTGATAAAATCTAGTGTGGTGTGCACAAATATTATTTAACACTGTCGTATGAGAAGATAAAGTCTATAACAGGCTCCTGACGACCTTGCTTGCGATTTGTTTATTTTATTGACCTTTTATCAAACATTATCACATCGCTTCTGACGTACCCACGAAACGAAACCCGGTAAACAGTAGTAATAGTTCCTATGGACAGTGTTTGTTTTAACCTCTGCGTGCGTTATCGAGTTATCGACTACACTCATAATAAACGTTGTGAATTTAAATAATTTTATTTTGTATTGTACAATTTTTTAAATACAAAATAATAAAAACAACTTTTAATAATAACCATCAGTGTTGCCAGTGCCCTATCTTCAAAAGTAACGCAGACAGGTTCGAAAAGTAACGCATTTACAATAAAAGTAACGCATTTCAAAAAAAAAACTATTTTTAATCACAGAAGTAAAACAACTAGAAGTTTTCATTTTATGTGTGAGTGTGAAGGCAATAGGGAAAATTCTGAGTGAAGAAAAGGGAGAACCTATTTTTTTCCGTCCCTTTCAGCGTGGCCTGTTTATGTTGTTTGTCAAACTGCTTCACTTTGACAATAATACTTATGTGTTTCGTTGTTTTCCAAAATTTTAAAGCAATTTGAGACAATAAAATGTTATTAAACTAGTTTATGACCTAAAATATCAATATATCGCGTATTTTCATAAAATAATGAAAATCCGTAAGCTGTTTTTTGTCTCACAGGTGGCCACGATGATGTGACCCCTGTTTTTAATACAATTTATATAAAATGTAATATACTTACTCAATTTAAATATAGGTACTTATACTTTTTTATTCATAGATTTCAGTAGGTATAATATTATTTCCGTGTGTGTTTTGTCTATAGATGAACAGTTTTTGTCTATAAACGAATGTCTTCGGATATTTACGGTTTTTTCCGGTAAATTTCTGGTATACATTTTGGGCTCCATAGCGATTTAATTATATTTTGAATATTAATCAATCATGGAACATTTGAAGCCATTTTGTGTGAATAATTACTTTAAACTAGTTAAATTTTCTTTATTTTTTGATTTATATAATATATGCCCCAAGTGCATATATATAATCTGTGCGCTCGGGCGAACGTTGGGCCAACGACTTGCAGAGTTATTGACCGGCATAATATGTCTAATGTCATGGCTCGTCCACATATTATGTGGATGAGCCATAACATTGACATATCATTTACTTTTTTTTAAATTTTTGTTTTCCGTTTCGATTGCGTTCCGATTCACTAAGTTATTATTTTATCTTCCATTGTTAGTTCATATAAAAAATCATTACCCCGAAAAGTAACGCAAAAGTAACATTTTAGGACAAGTAACGTAAAAGTAACGCAAAGGGTCAAAAAGTAACGCAAAATGTTACAAAAGTAACGCACTGGCAACGCTGTAACCAATCAAGATAGTTTCGGGATTCATTTTGCCGCGCTTTTGGAAAGCGGATGAAATTTTTTGCTTTCTTGGATAATAATTTTGCAATAAGTGCTAAACGCGTATTAATAGTGGGTTTAATAAACGTTGAGTGTTTGTGAATGTGATTTACTGTCGAAGAATGGAAAAAAGTTCAACAGTCTGCTATTTTCAAGAATCGTCACAAAATGAATCGATGTGATTCGATAAACGCCCACTTTTTATCGAATAAACAATGAACTTAAAATTATAAAGATTTCGACTGAAGAACTTGTATCCATGGTCAGAATAAATTAATAAAAAAAAAAAAAAAATCAAGATAGTTTCGCTGGCTGTTGACAACTTTTTTTTTTTTTCTTTTTAATATTATGGCAACATGTGCATTTTGCCAGTGTCGAGTAAAATTCGTGAATGTTCACGGGATATTAAATTATGGTCTCCACTTTCGTGTTTTGCCAGTGTCAAGTTAAATGTTATTTTTTAAGTAATAAGTTAGTTAGTCAGGTCAGAGTCAGAGTGAGCTTAATAGCTCGTCTAGTCACGTGAGTCTTCCAGTAAAATGGGTGGAATTTTACTGAAAGTTCGGAGGAGTTTTGGAGGGGGCACCAAAATTCATATTTCAGCACCATATCACTTGCCTACATCTGTGCACATTCAAAAACACTTAACACGCAATATTCCACCATTATTACACGCTAACAATCAAATTCTACACGATTATTAAGCAAAAGACGTGGAGCTAATGATATGATCAAGGCTTGCCGCCAAAAACTCCCTGTTGACAACTTTTTTTTTTTTTTTTTTTTTTTTTTCTTTTTAATAATATGGCAACATGTGCATTTTGCCAGTGTCGAGTAAAATTCGTGAATGTTCACGGGATATTAAATTATGGTCTCCACTTTCGTGTTTTGCCAGTGTCAAGTTAAATGTTATTTTTTAAGTAATAAGTTAGTCAGTCAGGTCAGAGTCAGAGTGAGCTTAATAGCTCGTCTAGTCACGTGAGTCTTCCAGTAAAATGGGTGGAATTTTACTGAAAGTTCGGAGGAGTTTTGGAGGGGGCACCAAAATTCATATTTCAGCACCATATCACTTGCCTACATCTGTGCACATTCAAAAACACTTAACACGCAATATTCCACCATTATTACACGCTAACAATCAAATTCTACACGATTATTATGCAAAAGACGTGGAGTTAATGATATGATCAAGGCTTGCCGCCAAAACTCTGTTGACAACTTTTTTTTTTTTTTTCTTTTTAATAATATGGCAACATGTGCATTTTGCCAGTGTCGAGTAAAATTCGTGAATGTTCACGGGATATTAAATTATGGTCTCCACTTTCGTGTTTTGCCAGTGTCAAGTTAAATGTTATTTTTTAAGTAATAAGTTAGTTAGTCAGGTCAGAGTCAGAGTGAGCTTAATAGCTCGTCTAGTCACGTGAGTCTTCCAGTAAAATGGGTGGAATTTTACTGAAAGTTCGGAGGAGTTTTGGAGGGGGCACCAAAATTCATATTTCAGCACCATATCACTTGCCTACATCTGTGCACATTCAAAAACACTTAACACGCAATATTCCACCATTATTACACGCTAACAATCAAATTCTACACGATTATTATGCAAAAGACGTGGAGTTAATGATATGATCAAGGCTTGCCGCCAAAACTCTGTTGACAACTTGACTCTTGACAAATGACAAACTCATTTTCAAACCGTTGACATTGACAATTAATTTCACTGACTTTTTTTTTCTTTAACTCCGGGATCGGAGTTTTGGCGCCACACGTGGGGATTTGCCAATTTCAAGTTTTTCACTGACTTTGTACATGACAGTATATTATTTCTTTACCAATACCAACCAATACTAAGCCGTTAGGTATTTGCCAGTGTCGAGCATATATTTTTTAAGCAAAATAAAGTTACAATCTTCCAACCCAGTCATAGTCAAAGGTTAGCACCACAGTTAGCACATCCAATCCATGGCCAGTCTCACAGGCTACTCGATGTTTTGGGCAGGGGGCCAAGGCCCCCCCAAGAAGCATTGGAGAGTTACGAATTTTGGCGCTATTTCATGGTTAAGATTATATTTTTTTGCTCGGTGCTCGCAGCGAGCTGCTTGTGCACTTATTATTAAGACTATTTGAATTTTCTATCCATTTAGAGCGAGCAAAACACACATTTTTCGTAGTAAAAAATATAATATTTTTGCCCGTCTGCACCTTGGCGCCCCCCCCCCCCCCCCCCCAGAAAAAAATCCTGGATCCGCCCTTGTAGGTAGGTACATAATATTTACCCAAATGTAAACCTGTAAAAGCTAAAAAACAAGTATTAAAACTACGTAATTAGCTATTCTTATATATACATATAATAAGAGAGTATAAGTGACATAGGTACCTAAGTACCTGTTTGATTCACAGAGTGATGCTTAATACTTATTAATGTTTTTATTAAATTATAACATAAAATCAAATTTTTCCTAAAATCTACTTATCACAGTAACATAACAAAAACGAACACGGCCGCCGTAGCTGTAGCTGTATCTACTTACTCACGTAGGTACAGTAACAAAATATGACTTCTAGAACACCATGTATAATGTACCCATACAATATTGTTATTTTAATTAAATATAGCCGTAATTATTGATTACGCGATATGCACAAGTGTTCAGCAACAAAGTCTTACAAACAATATAACATTCTCCTTGAAACTGCATGCCAGGCGCGGATCCAGGGGGGGGGGTCAAGGGGGTCATGACCCCCCCCAAAATCCTAGTCGGAAAAAAAAATAGATCATATCAAGTGGTTTTACGCTTCTTTCATGTTAGAATTAGAAAGTTTTCTCTAAGCAATAAGCTTTACGAACAAAAGTTCATAAATTTATTTCGCTGTTGATAGCGCATTGAGTAATTTGTGTATTATTTTTTATTTCGATCCTCGCCCACAAATTATTAGTAAGTTTTCGTAGCAAGCTGCACAGCATCTTTCATAGTTAGGATTAATTGGTTTATATTAACTGCTGCAACCTTCGCGTTATGTTGTCTTTGCAGCTCAGCCTTTGCGCTTGCAGCGAGGTTCTTGAGCATGTATATAGTCCATTTTTTTGGCATAATTTTCAAAAGGCAAAGTTTTATCGGCATTCGCAGCGAGCTGCTCGCATTTTTATAAATAAGAATATTTAGTTTCCTTGCCACTCGGAACAAGCTAAACGCACATTGTTCTTGCTAAAAAATTCAAAATTTTCTCGGCGCTCGCAGCGAGCTGCTCGCGCGTTATAAATGACAATATGTATTTAGTTTCCTTGCCACTCGGAGCAAACTAAACGCACATCATTCGTACTGAAAAAACTAAAAATTTTCTCGGCGCTCGCAGCAAACTGCTCGCGCTTTATAAATGATAATATTTTGTTTCCTTGCCACTCCAAGCTAGCTAAAGGCATGCTATACATAGCTAAATGATTCGTGCTGAAAAATTTAAAATTTTCTCGGCTCTCGCAGCGAGCTGCTCGCGCGTTTATAAATAAGAATATTTAGTTTTCTTCCAACTCGGAGCAAGCTAAACGCACATCATTCGTAGTGAAAAATTCAAAATTTTCTCGGCGCTCGCAGGAAGCTGCTCGCGCATTTATAAATAAGAATATTTAGTTTGCTTGCCACTCGGAGCAAGCTAAACGCACATTTTTCGAACTGAAAAATTCAAATTTTTCTCGACGCTCGCAGCGAGCTGCTCGCGCTTTATAAATGGAAATATTAAGTTTCCTTGCTACTCCGAGCTAGCTAAACGAACATCATTCGTTTTACTGAAAAATTAAAATTTTTCTCGACGCTCGCAGCGAGCTGCTCGCGTTTTATAAATGGAAATATTAAGTTTTCTTGTTACTCTGAGCTAGCTAAACGAACATCATTTGTAGTGAAAAATTGAAAATTTTCTCGGCGCTCGCAGCAAGCTGCTCGCGCATTTATGAATAAGAATATTTAGTTTGCTTGCCACTCCGAGCTAGCTAAACGAACATCATTCGTACTACTGAAAAATTCAAATTTTTCTTGCCGCTCGCAGCGAGCTGCTCGCGCTTTATAAATGGAAATGTTAAGTTTCCTTGCTACTCCGAGCTAGCTAAACGAACATCATTCGTGCTGAAAAATTCAAAAATTTTCTCGGCGCTCGAAGCGAGCTGCTCGCGCTTTACAAATGATTATATTTAGTTTCCTTGCCACTCGGAGTAAGCTAAACGCACATCATTCGTAGTGAGAAATTCAAAATTTTCTCGACGCTCGCAGCAAGCTGCTCGCGCATTTATGAATAAGAATATTTAGTTTCCTTGCCACTTGGAGCTAGCTAAACGAACATCATTCGTGCTGAAAAATTCAAAATTTTCTCTGTATGTACAAATGATAATATTTAGTTTCCTTGCCACTCGGAGCTAGCAAAATGCACATTTTTCGTACTGAAAAATCCAATTTTTTCTCGGCGCTCGCAGCGAGCTGCTGCGCTTAATAAATAAGAATATTATGTTTCTTGCACTCGGAGCTAGCTAAACGCACATCATTCGTGCTGAAAAATTCAAAATTTTCTCGGCGCTCGCAGCGAGCTACTAAGAAATACTCACGAATTGTTTAGTGTAAAAAAGCTGTAAAGTATACAAAATTGTAAGACTACGCTTAAATGTGTCCCAAAAAAATTCTTAGTTTGAGAAAAATTCTAGCCGATGACCCCCCCCAAAATCAGGGTCTGGATCCGCGCCTGCTGCATGCAGACATCAAATACTTACGTGCATTCAAAAACTTAGGTTCTTTGTTTAGGCAGATCGAGTACTTACATTTTAATTAAAAAATATTTATTATAAAAAACATGTTAGAGTGGATCTTTTGGTTTGGTTCCGTTAACTTTTTATGCATCATTCTGCAAGCGGCCGGCGATGAGGTCACCTACTCCTGTGGTGAGAGCAACCATACCAGGGCAGTTATCCGCAAAGACCTCAAGGGGTGTTATGGAGGTACGCGATTACATTAGATTAGAAATTTGCCGCCCCCAGTTAAGTTAATTTGCCGCCGCCTGAAAATTTGCCGTCCCCCCCAAAATTTGCCGCCCTGGGCACTCGCCCCGAATGCCCCTAGTGTAAATCCAGGCCTGTATGCGGGACCCTTTCTGCTACATACATACCTTGCTCGATGTTTTATTACGCGTTGTTTGGTTACGATAAGGGTCAGCTGTGTGAGGACGTCATGACGGCTCTGACCGGTCACATACCGTCGGGTACTTCGCTAGCGAACTTCGAACTTTGGAGTGAAATCAAGAAATACGGGTTTAGGGATAGAGACTACGGTGTTGAAGGTAACCTGAAGAAATACAACGATACGAAACCACCTTTGATCGACGTGAGCGCTGTCTCGATGAAGTGGTACTTCCTTGGCAGCCAGAATGATATAATGTGGCGGACGTGAGGGATGTTAGCAAACTGTGCACCATGTTACCGGACGCCACACAGTGCGTCTCCTCAGATAAGTCCATCGGCCACTTGGACCACGTGTTTGGAAAAATAGTTCGGGTACAATCAGCTCCGATGATTATCAAGGAAGTAGAAACTGGAATATTTGAATGTTTATAAAATCTCGTACATGATCCTAATATAAATTTATTTATTATGTCTCTAAAAAATCGCAAATGATTTAAGTACATGTGTATTATATTATGTACGTACTCATAGGCGGATTTAGGGGGGGGGGGGGCAGGGGGCCAAGCCCCCCCCCCCAGAAGCATTGTGGAGTTACGAATTTTGAACCTATTTCATGGTCAAGATGATTTTTTTTCCTCAGCGCTCGCAGGACAGGAAGCTGCTCGCGCACTTATTACTAAGGGTATTTGAACTTTCTAGCTGTTCAGAGCGAGCTAAACACACACTTTTTGGAGTAAAAATTATAATATTTTTGCCCGTCTGCATCTTGGCCCCACCCCAGAACCAAATCCTGGTTCCGCCAGTGTACGTACTTAAATCATTTGCGATTTTTGATGTTATAAAACGTAGGTAACCAGTAACCAGCTTATCTAATTTATCATAGGTGCATCTTAAGACTTAAGTTTTTCTAAAATAAATCTAAAGTTTAAATTATTGAAACTTATCTAAACCATGCGTAGACTTGTCTTCCTGTCAAGTCAACTGTCATCCCATACATTCACAAAAGTACAATGTATGGGATGACAGTTTGACTTGACAGCAAGAAAAGTCTACGCAACACAGAAGTAATACAACTAGAAGTAATACAACCCATTTTATGTGTGAGTGTGATAGCAATAGGGAAAATTCTGTGTGAAGAAAAAGGAGAACCTATTTTTTCCGTCCCTTTCAGCGTGGCTGGTTTATGTTGTTTATCAAACTTTGTCAAACTGCTTCACTGTGACAATAATACCTATATGTTTCGTTTTTTTCCAAAATTTTAAAGCAATTTGAGACAATACAATGTTATTCAACTAGTTTATGACCTAAAATATCAATATATCGCGTATTTTTATAAAATAATGTAAATCCGTAAGCTGTTTTTTGTCTCACAGGTGGCCACGATGATGTGACCCCCCTGACACTGAGCATATAAAGAAGTGTCAACTCCGAAGAAAAAAATGAAATCGTCTAATGTACTGAATTCATTGGAGTCACCTTACCAACACAAAAGTAAAATGTATATTTGATTTCTGATGTGGGTAGTGTCGATTATTAGTGATGGCCAGGTCGATAAAAATATATCGATAGTCGGCGCGACCCGTTGGACGGAATAGTTGATGATTTTATTATATGTTTTATAAATAAAATATTTTAATTTAAATTATTAATGCTATTTTTACAATTAATGTGCTAATGAATAATAAAAATATATACAAATACTGTGTACAATAAAATTAAAAACGTGTATTTATTTTATATTACTGTACACCGCAAGCAGTTATAATATAGGAATCAGGAATAAATAATAATTTTCTCAAGAATTATCGAAGGTCTTATCAAATCTTATATCGTTAAAAAACTTAACTAAACTTAATCCGACTAAGTTTTTCAATGGGCCGAAAAACAAGCTCAGGATCCTCTACAACTCTTAGCCACTGCACCTGTAAAACATACAAGGTTTTTTAAAACAACGTACTAAGAAGACCAGCAAGACGCTCTCCTGGTGGTAAGAATATAATAAATATAGTGCTATCCAGGATTTCACAAATGGGTGCACTGCGCCAACACTTCTTACTTGAGAGTCATAAGATGTTTAGACTCTTCAGCCCAGTAATTTCATTAGTTACTGTGCTCTCCTACCGAAGCACAGTAATGTTTGCACATCACTGCTCAGGCGGTAGAATAACTGGTGTTGGGGCACCCGCCTAGTCGACCAAGGTAGTCTGTTCCTCATAAATGTTGGCGGACAGTTTGTAGGAAAAAAATGCCTACTCCAAAGCAATTGGTGGCTGTTTGTGAGCATTGTTTATATTTTGTTGCTTATAACTTACCTGTTTTCATCCAAAGGAAACGATGCGTAGAATACTGTAGCTAATAAATAAAATAAATAAATAAATAAATATTTCAGGACGTTTCACACAGCGCCACCTAACCCCAAACTAAGCAACTTAATGCTTGTGTTATGGTGGTTAGGATAACGGATATAATACTTATATACTTTTCTTTTGTAAATACATACTTATAATAGATATTGAAAAACCACCCAGACCAGAAACAAATATCTGTGGATCACACAAACATTTGTCCCATGCGGGAATCGAACCCGCAACCTTCTGCGTTGCAGGCGGGTATTAGCCCACCGCACCACAGAGGTCGTCAAATTCCATACTATATAAGATTTACGGAGCGCAAGTTCCGACTCATGATGAGCCGATAACTTTTCAGTCTCTTCGTGAAACAGGCACTAAGAATTACGAACTTTATCTGTACAATATGAACCAAAAACTATAACAAACTAAAATCTATAGAATATAAACTAAAAACACGGCTGTCCAGCTCAGAAACTCGAATGTTTAAAGCAGAAAAAACAATAATTTTTAAACATTAACTCACGTTACAAAATATCAACAAATAACAATGTCAAACATTGGATTGTCAATTTTGATTTTGTTTTTTTTATTGTCAATGTTCAAAGGAGGTGTATAAGAAAAAATAAACTATTTTTTATGTTGGTACTTGCTTCCTTGCATTGGTAACGTGACTCCAAGGAATCTCATACATTTTTTCAATGTATGGAAGTTACGGGAGACTGCCCCCTGACTGACAAAAGTACAATGTATGGGATGACAGTTTGACTTGACAGCAAGACAAGTCTACGTAATGTCCATGCTAACTAGACACTGGCAAAACACGAAAGTGGAGACCATAATTTAATATCCCGTGAACATTCACGAATTTTACTCGACACTGGCAAAATGCACATGTTGCCATATTATTTAAAAAAAAAAAAAAAAAAAAAAAAAAAATGTCCATGCTATGTAAATACTTATTTATATTCAAAGTAATGCATATGCTCTTTAAAAACTCATTAGAGGAGCAGAAAGAGGCCAACGACGAGCAAATTGTGAAGTTTTTATTACGTTTGTTACAGCTGGACGTAATTTATGTATCTAAATGATTGCAGTTCTTTTTAATTTAAACTCAATAATGTCTAATACTTGTTTATTAATTAGGTATTGACGTAGTATGTTATATCATTATCGTGCTATTGACCTGGGTAATACAATGCAACATAATGTGAACAAGTTTTAAAAATACTTTTTAAAAACAAGCTTTTATTATTATTACCATCTAGCACCAAAGTACTCGTCAAAAAGAATCAAATGAGCCCAAACTCGAGGGGGTTGCGTCGTTTAATTACGGAGTTCCTATGGCCACCTTCCTGCTCCATCATCGTGTCAGCTCCATGTCATAATGATATTGCATTGTCATCCGATTTAGATATACATGCAAAATTTTAGCTCTAACGGATACCGGGAAGTGGATCAAATTAAACTTGTAAGATTCGATTACGGACAGACAGACAGACAACGAACAGGAAAAACAAATCTCTTTTTATACGATTATTTATTAGAATATTATGATTAAATATACACTATAAGTAGTTAGTAGGTACGTATATGGTTGATTGCCCTTGTCGTTTACATTAAAAATACTTTAAACATTTACTTAATTTGACGTTTTATTTAGCTAACAGGTGTACAAATTAAAAATAGTTGAATTAGCTGTGTAGTTTAAATATCGATATTTTCTTCAACTTAAATTTACCTATAATTAATTAACATGTTTATCTACCTGCTACGAAATTAAAATTACCTACAGAGTGTAGCTCAAATTTATAATAATACTAGCTGCGCCCAGTCCCAGTGGTATTACCCGTTGTATTTTAGCCTATAGGGTCTAAGCTATATCTATACTCTATACTAAATTTCAGCTCAATCGGTGCACCCATTTAGACGTGAAAGAGTAACAAACATACATCCAGACATCTTCTTACAAACTTTCACATTTATAATATTAGTAGATAGTAAGACCCAGCGATCGATTTCTCGATCGCCGGGTCAATAACGCCTGGAAGAGCTACTAGTCCATAAAGACGCAAGGGAGATCTTCCCATCTCCCTAAAACGCAAGAGCATCTGTATCCTCCCCATCCTAACTTACGGTGCTCAAACCTCGTCATTGACAGAGTCGCAGAAATTTCGCCTCGGGGTTTGCCAACGAGCCATAGAGCGCAGCATCTTTGGATATTAGGAGATCCGATAGGGTGCGAAACACCGTTATTCGAACTAAGACGGGAATCACAGATGTCGGCTACAAGTCCGCTAAGTTGAAATGGGATTGGGCAGCATGCATCCCGACCGCTGGGCAAAGATCATCAACAGAGTGGGCTCCAAGAGAAAGGTTTTTTTTAGCAGACGAGCAAATCAGGTGCGTGATGGTAAATATCATGACTACCCATGACCCATACTATTATTATATTATACATAAAATATATTATGTACTAATCGTTGTGATACCAACATAATACCTAAGAGGTAGGTACGGAATGATGCATAAATAACAAACAAAAAAAAATCTGAATTTAGGACGCTCACAAAATGTTAAGTATCTCTTATTTTGCAACATAGGTATACAGATACAGATATTTAAATACATAGATATACATATATAGATATTTAAATATTCTGTTTTATTAACAACACCATGTTACAAGCACAAGATACTTAGCACATATATAATCAGTTACGTAAACTATAGTCTATTCTTTTATTTCGAGGTTCACATTGAAAATGTTCAAACTGGTTTTCGCTGACCGCTAAAAATATTAAATCTTAGTTATAGGAACGCTTTAACAGACCAGTTTTATATTATAATTAGTAATGTTTGCGCTGATTTGTTGCTTCTGTTTCGTAAATTGTTGGGTTTTAATCGATGGGTCTACTGCAGAAGCAATCGTAAGGAGAGATCTAAACTTTACGCAGCTGGTGGCATACGACAGATACAGGTGCGAGACACACTATGTGACCACAAGTGATGGATATATTCTGACCATATTCCACGTGCTGCCGAACGCCGCTTGCAAAGAATTAGTTGGTGACCCCATAGTGTTGATGCACGGCCTGTACTTAAGCTCCGATGACTTTATAGTACCCGGCCCTAAATCAGCGCACGCCTACCTTTACGCGGACCAATGTCGCGACGTGTGGTTGTTCAATGCTCGTGGCAACCTGTACTCCCGCGCCCACGTCTCCCTCGACCCCGACGTCGACACCGAATTCTGGGACTTCACCTGGGACGACATGGCGCTGTACGACTTGCCACCCTGCATCGACTACGTTCTCACTAACACCGGTAAAAACAAAATCGCGTACGTGAGCCACTCACAGGGAGGAACCTGTCTCATGTACCTCTGCGCCAAGAGACCAGAATACAACGATAAGGTGTCGGTCGGCTTCGGACTGTCCATGACGGCGTTCCTCGGGAACGCTCGGTTTATTGTCGTCAAAGCGCAGGGAATTTTTTCGACTTTGCTCACTGCTGCCACCGAAGCGGGAGCGAATGCCGAATTCGTACCCCGAGGTGCTGCCTACCAGCCCATATTGAAAACCCTCTGCGGAACCACTGACGCCTCTTACTTGCCTTGTTCAGCTTTATATTTCGCCGCATTAGGTTACGACAACTATCAGTTAACAAAGGACACTTTGAAGGTTATGATGGGTCACATACCGTCGGGAACTTCGGTCAAGAACTTTAATCGTTGGGGTCAGATTCAGAAAAACGGCTTCACGGAGTTGAATCGTGGTGCTGCGAGCAACTTGCAGGCTTACAACCAGACTTCACCGCCCCAGATAGACTTGAGCAAAGTGTCGATGAAGTGGATCTTCGTGGGCAGTGATAACGACTACGTGTCTGATAACAAGGACGTCGCAATGTTGGTCCCGTTGCTACAGGACGCCACACAGTGCGTGGTTTCAGACAAACTGTTCGGACATTTGGATTATATATTTGGGAAAAGTGTACCGACGTTAATAGTTCCGATGATTTCGAAATTGCTCGACACTGGAACATTTACATGTTTATAATTTTTTACGTCCTCCCATTCATTAGCATAAAAGTTCATTTTATTCGTATATTGTATTTGATCTTACTATTAAACAAATTTAATCAATTGACGATATCACATAATTTAATATTATTATTTATTATGATTACATTATTTAATTTATTACGTCTCGAAGTTGTGTGTATAGACGGCTGAGTAATTATTGAAGTACGAGTAGGTACCTATATTATTGGCTTTCTGTACAACGGGCTAAACCGCTGGGTGCAACTAGTCTCTATGGTCATAAAATCCACGATTTTATATTAAATCAAAGAATTTCATGAAGAATGTTACCATTACAGTGTAATTTTATGGGACGATTAATTTTTCGTTTTATGACACCATTTCAACGTTATAGAGATTCACCCATAGGTACTCAATTCATACACCTTACATTTAAGATTAAAGTTTTGGGGTTTATAGGTACACTAGCTTATGCTCGCGGCTTTGCCCGCATGGCAAAATCCTTTCTTAGAGGACGTCTATGTCATAAAACCTATTTGTATTCCAAATTTCAACCGAATCCGTTCAGTGGTTTGGGCTGTGCGTTGATAGATCAGCCAGTCAGTCAGTCAATTAGTCACTCTTTCCGTTTATATATTTATATTAAGAACAGGTTACTCTGCTGACAATCTATAAACAGGGTCTTATTCAGTACATTGGTGTATAGAGCCTTATTTGGGAGATTATTGGCCATGTTTTGATCGTAATATATCTTCCGCGAAAATTTACGGTTTTCGAGTTATTTAATTTTTCAATAAATTTAGGTGACCATTTTTTAAATTAAAATAATGTAATATAAATAATGCAAAGAGCTTTAACGATGTAATTATTTATTTTTTATCTCATTACGTGGAGAAAATATCAGTACATTATTTTAATTAATAAGATTAAAATTAATTTATCACATAAAAAACTAGAAGAGAAGTAACAAATTTTAACAACTTTTATGAATCACATGAACCTAAATTGCAAAATTTCTCAAAAAAATCATAGAATTAAATTTCAGGCAGATTTATTTAATTTATTGAAAATTACTGGGCTGAAGAATTTTATGACTTTCGAGTCTCAAGTAAGAAGCGTTGGGGCAGTGCACCCAGAATATTACCTTTGTAAACTCCTGGGTAGCTCTGTACTAATTATGGGCAGCGTTATCTCTTATACGTCATCAGATCAGCATAGAAAAGAAACGGCCAGCAGCGTATTTACCGGCATTAATACGAGCCCGGGCAACTTTTTCAATAACCGTCGTCGGAGCTACGCCCGGGGTATCGGGCGGGTGTGAGCGCGGTCGCTTTGTGAGCGGGCAGAAGGCTGGCATACGCGGAGCGGATTTAACAAACAAGTGATAATTAAAACAAGAAAAAAAACTTTTTGAAAACAAGCTTTTATAATTATTACCATCTAGCACCAAAGTACTCGTCAAGACGAATCAAGTGGGCCCACACTCGATGGGATTGCGTCGTTTAATTACGGAGTTCCTATGGCCATCTTCCAGCTCCATGTCTCATGTCTTAGATTATAATATTGTGTTTTATTTTTAGGTTTATTTCTGTATATTTTCTGTGTTCCAATAAAGAGTTATCTATCTATCTATCTATCTATCTATCTATCTCAATTTTGGCTACCTGCACCTTGGGTGCAGAATAAAACATGTGTCTCGCTTATTAAAAGCGAGAATTAAGTCGGATTAACTTCACATATAATTTTAATTCAATTGTTGAACGCTGCGAGTGTGGCCACACCCTCATGATTCCTAATAAATAGGGGCTCGTTACTGCGTCTCCTACGGATCCGAAACTCGAAGTATTTCCTTAAGAATCGCCCCTGATTGGGATTTTTCGTCGGCGAAGTTTAGAGCCTTAACTATGCTAACCTTTCGGTCTATTGTCAGCATTGATTTCATAACTAAAAGATGTGACACTAGCTCACGCCTGCTGTGTCGTCCGCGTGAAAAAATCTTTCTTAACAGATATCCATGTGCGTCAAAATCAACGATCTCTACACTCGTTGGTCAAATTAGATAACTACATATCTGTGACAGAAGTAGAGAATTATATGTAAACCTCGCTTTTGTTTGCAAAACTCTACTAGAATTTAGTAGTCAGTGAAAACTTTGAGTACTTTTGTCATTCTGGATCATATTATGTTATAGTCCGTTCAACATATCATTGTGG
Source organism: Hemithea aestivaria (assembly GCA_947507615.1). Lineage (NCBI taxonomy): Eukaryota > Metazoa > Arthropoda > Insecta > Lepidoptera > Geometridae > Hemithea > Hemithea aestivaria. The sequence goes on along the minus strand of OX382324.1, from coordinate 1,151,671 downwards.
ATAACTTGTTTTATCGCCTACCCTGAACACAAAACTTGCCGTCGATTCTAGCAATAGAAACCAGTGCTTTCGACATACATACGTACTCGTAACAACTAAAGGATTAGTGATGTTGAAGCGACTATAATTGAGAAAAGGAGTCACCGCATTCAATCTAAGTGAATGCTTAGCTCAGTTACTGAAATTTATGATCGTTGTGTCATCTCCCTGAATGAAAGATATCTAGATAAGTACAATCTTTGAAAAAGTTAGTTTAAAAATGACTTATATTGAAGTGTTAGTAGTTTGCTCATGATATTAGGAAGAAATATGAGTAGGGTTGGAACTACGGGGTAAGAATAACAAATAGGTAAGTTCTCACTGTCATGATATGACTTGGCAAAGAGCTGTGGAATCTGTTTACGTTGATGATGCCTTTGTGCTTATTATACATGACTAGCTAATGCTCGCGGCTTTGCCCGCGCGGCGAAATCCTTTCTTAGCAGTGGTCTACATCATAAAACCTATCTGTGATCTAAATTTTAATATCTAAAACCCAATCCGTCCAGCGGTTTAGGCTGTGCGTTGATAGATCAGTCAGTCAATCAGCCACTCATTCCTTTTATATGTTTAGATTATGTTATTATGTCTTGTTCGTCTTCTACTTCAACATATAATAAAAAAAAAAATGTTACCGCTAAACTCCAAAACTCCTCTGCGGTTAACCAACAGTTAGCGGTTGCACCTAGGTTCCAGGCTAAACCTGAGTCTAACCGCACTCGGGGCTTTTGCCGTAACATATAAAAGGCTTTTAAACCTCTTAAAAAGAAGGTGTTTTACAATAACTCTTGAACGGATCTAACATTATAATTAATTTTTAAGCTGGATTGACAAGTGAATTAAATTAAAAATTTAAAAAAACCCCCAACGCAATACGTAATTCACCATTTTTTGATGGCGGCCATCTTGGATTTTAAATTTTATATAGTGGGCTGTATTCTACTCGCTAAGCCCTTTCATTTGATACCCATATTGAGGGGGTCGTGGAAGAAAAAAGTAATCCACCATTTTGTGGCAGCGGCCATCTTGGACCGATTTTCACCAAACATGGCTAAGAACACTCTCGACTAACTCTACTTTAAACAAAAAAAACTAAATCAAAATCCGTTCATCCGTTTGGGCGCTACGATGCCACAGACAGACACATACACACACACACAGACAGACAGACAGACAGACAGACACGTCAAACTTATAACACCCCGTCGTTTTTGCGTCGGGGGTTAAAAAGGACGAGACGCATAGTATTTTATTTCATAACTCAAAAACCGCTCGACCGATTTATATAAAATTTTATAAAGGATCATCTGAGTTGTATGTATACGTGTGCAATTGAAAAAAAAAGTGATTGACAGAAAAATATTTTTAGTCAACATTCCTATTGTGATTTGACTCTGACAGTATAAGTACCCTACTTACCGCTTCTGTCGGAGTATATAATATAAATCCCAATCACCTATTATTACACCTAGGCTTTAATATGTAGGTGTGTATATTATATATCGTTTACCTATATCCCGTAGGTGTTTAGGGAAAGAGTCTCATCCATTCTGTAATGAACAATCAATACGATGCTGGTAGCGCCTGATAATGTAGGATGATGGATCGCCGAATACAATCATTATTGGCAATTTTTGCGCACAAAAATAAAATTGGGTAAATAAACATGAACAAAAAATTAGGTTCGGATATCCCATTTTTTTCAGCCTGGATCAATTTATTATGGTTTACTTATTTTTCGAGTACTTGCGGTGAACATACAAAAATGATTCCGACGAATATAAAATTTATATATGCGTATCTTTCTTTTGTTGAAGTTGATTAAAAAGATCACTAATAATAATCCTACTTTCTACTAATATTATGAACGTGAATGTTTGTAAGAATGTATGGATGTCTGGTTGTATATATCTGTTATTCTTTCAGCCTAAACGGGTGGACCGATTGAACTGACATTTGGTATAGAGATAGCTAAGACCCTGGAATAATACATAGGCTACAGTACAACGGGTAAAACCGCTGGGCGCAGCATTTTTTTTTTTTTATTTTTTATACGAGATAGGCCTACGTTTGACCACATCCCACCTGATGGAAAGTGAAAATGCGGTCGACGATGGATCACGTAAGATGCCTAGAAAGGTACCTATTCACTCGTGCCTTGAAGATACCCAAGTTGTACCGCTCGGGAAACACGGATGACGGCAGAGTGTTCCAAACGCGACCAGTTCTCATTAAGAACGACGAAGCAAAACGCTTGGTGCGGGCAGTAGGCAACGCCACTAAGTAAGGATGCCGCTTTGCCGTCTGCCGCGACGTCCGTCGGTAGAATGGGCTTGGAGGAATTAGTTCGTGTAATTCCTGCGCACACTCTCCAAAATGTATCCTATAGAAGACCGATAACGAGGCGACCATTCTACGGTGTTCAAGGCTCTGCAGCCGAGATTCCGTGAGCTTTTGGTCATCTACGAGCTTTTTGGCACGTCTCTCAATCGACTCCAGTGTATGAAGCTGGTATTTGGCAGTACCATCCCAAAGATGAGAACAGTACTCCATACACGACCGGACTTGTGCTTGGTACAGCGTTAGCAGCTGTCCCGGTGTGAAGTATTGCCTCACCTTTGCCAAAATACCCAGCTTCCTGGCAGCCAATTGAGCCTTAGATTCGATGTAACTCCCAAAATTAAGGTCAGACGTGAGAGTAACTCCTAGTAACTCAAGCTGGTTAGTTATCGGTAAAGAAACATTTTGGAAAGAAGGAGCTTCGTTGAATAGACTCCTTTTAGCGGTAAATAGACACGCCTGGGTTTTTGTAGCGTTAAACTTAACCAAATTAGCTACTCCCCAATCGGAAACAGCTTTTAAGGCCAAGCTCATACGCTCAACCATGGCCTCTCTGCATGACTGGTAGTTACAAAATGTTCTTTGTTCAGATAAATAAAGACATTTCTTTTGTAACTTATATGATAATAATGAATGATGAAAGAAATTGTTACAAAGTATTAGTAGGTCAGGTACACGTTGTAACCACAGGTAAATTTTAATGATAATAATAATTTATTCAATAAAAGGCATTACAGGAATACACTTACTGAACAAGCGTGCTACAACTTTGACTGCATCATCACTTACCAACAGGTGAGATTGCGGTCAAACGCTTGTTTAGTCTGCTATAAAAAAAAAACAGATACCTATTATATTGAAGAAACTTGCTACCCAAACTAGGCTCTAGACCCAAATTCAAATACACAAAAATTACATTTAACAAGAATTCAATTCAAGAAATGATGTTGAACGGCTGAAATAGAGAACAAGAAATATCTATTGAACTATAGAACAAAGTAAGCTTCCGGACAATATCGAATGCTTGAAATACTTGTATCGGATAGTTTCACGGTTGGAACGGAGACAATTCACTGGGAGGCACAAAACTTACGTATTATTGTGCAGTGCAGTGTAAACAGCATGTTTGGAGAAACCACGATATTGCGGTACATCGAGCGGTGCGAGGAGATGAGGCATTTTATCTATAAGTACCTATTTTGTTGTTTGCTAGTGATTTCTTGTAGTCGTAGTCCTTTATGGCACAGACCTGGAGAAGTATCACACCGTTGCTAGTAACCTAAATGAAATTAAAAAAATATTAATATTACCATCTAGCTCCCATGTACTCGTCGAGACAAATCAAATGAGCCAAAACTCGATGGGGTTGCGTCGTTTAATTGCAGAGTTCCTATGACCACCATTATCAAAACAGCTCCAAGTCATAATAATATTGCATTGTCATCAGATTGATACATGCATACCAAATTTCAGCTCAATCGGAAACCGGAAAGTGGATAAATTTCAGGTGAAAATCTTGTAATATTTAATGGGTTCAATGATAAGAAGAAAGGGCAGACATCTTAACTTTAAATCTGTTCAGATGATTGGAGATCAAGATGAGATGATTAGAGGTCTCAAAAAGAAGGCCAACGGTAGCTATAGGTCATTAAAATAGTAGGAATTTAGAGGTACACTTACACTTGCGAGTGTTGTTTTTGTCAATTGTTTTCTGTTCGACCTTCAAACGTGGTAGTGAATAAAAAAAAGTAGGAAAATAATAAAAATAAATTTGTATGTACTGTTGTTAGAAAGAGAACCTTGGGCGACTGACGTCTGTAACTAAAACATCTGAATAAAATACCATGTATTACATTTTCTAGCTCCATTGTTGAGAATGGTAGCTATGAAGCTATGCAGCCAGACCGTCGGCGATGGATTGATATTTGCTAAATTAACTGTTTGTGGCGTACCATCGTGGCATACACTCGTACACGAGGACTATCTAGAATCTAGGGTATCTTAGCCATTTTATTTGAAGAGAGATCTATCTCTATAGTCAGTAGTTGCACTTTTAAGAGTTAATGAAGGGAAATGTGTTTTTCGAGGGTTTAGGCTAATTGCATATCGAATTCCAGTACAATTAATTCAGCTTTTTCGGCGTGAAAGGGTAGCAAACGTATATTTGTCATTATAACTATGTCCAGAAAGATTTAAATGTCCGATTTACATTAATTCTGAATAATTTTTAGTTTGATATAAAAATTCTTTACCGAACTTGCAATAATTATAATCGATCATTTTCATACTCTTGGGCATATTTTACCTTAATTTCAAGAATTTTCCGTACTCTATATAGATGCCTTCAGGAATGTATTTCCTTGTAGTTTTCCTTTCAGTCCACGTTTCCTCTCTTCATAAATTGCCGAGTATGTGCTAGGTGGTGAAGTGACAACGTAATAAATCATAAAATAATTCTATTTACCTGTTGCCTAGTACCTGGAACCTATGTGTGAAGGAATAAAATCTAATTTATCTGGAGACACCTGCGTCATACCAATCTATGTCTGATTAATCTAATAGTACCCAAGTATATTGTTTTTAAAGTGAAACGCATCATATAAGTGCATCACCGATTTATGCACATTTGATGAGTTTTTGATTACTTTTTTTTTAGGTTATTTTGTTTGTCTGAATTGTGTGACAACCCTGAGAACACTTTTGACCGAGTGAGGGTAGATGTAAATCTACCGGCTCTCCAGTCTGCGCGTGACCACGGTTCATGTAACTGAGCCAAAACGTCGCGGTTGGTTTTATAATGTTTTTGTAAAACTAACATAAAAATAACTACGCGATAAGTCTCGATTAATAAAATTAACAAAAATATTAAATTGTTTTGGCTTATCGTGCGTTCAGTTTCTAGTTTCTAGGCGTCTTTGTTCATAATATTGCCGTCTATTATTATGTACTAGCTGCGCCCAGCGGTTTTACCCGCAGTACTTATGTAGCCTATGTGTTATTCCAGGGTCTAAGCTATCTGTATATAATTTCAGATCAATCGGTTCATCCGTTTAGGCGTGAAAGAGTAACAAACATTCAGACATTCTGACATCCAGACATCCCAACATCCATTCTTACAAACTTTCACGTTTATAATATTAGTACTATCGACTAATTTCTATTATTTTAGTAATGCTAAAATTATGCCTTGGACAGGAGGGTGCGTCAAATGCTTACGACATTTCGTATGCTACACCCACGCTCGTCTGTGATGAGGTTATACATTCCACGAAAGTGCGGGGGTCGAGGGTTTTTAAACGCTAAGAACCTACACAATCGTGAAGTGTGTAATCTCAGGGAATACTTTGTAGGTGCACTACACTACATACCTACAAGTACCTTACCTTACCACGTACCTCAAGATCAATACCTGCGATGTACCTCACCATGTCCACAATATACCCGGACATGGCTACAACATACCTTACAACACAGCACCAATACCTACAAGTTACCAGGGAAGAAAGAAAACACAACACTCAAGCACTTCACTTCATTTATTTCACAACGTTCGTGTATGCAGATCTTCAGAAACAATAGAAAACCATCGCCTTGAAAAGGGCGGTTTTTCTGCTGTTCAAACTAGAAACAAGACGCCTTGAAAAGGGCGGTTTTGTTGTTTGTTCAATGAAGAAACAAGTCACACGCGTCGCTGCAGTCCAGACTTCACACACGTCGCTGCAGTCCAGACTTCACACACGTCGCTCCAGTCTAGACTTCACACTTGTCACTACAGTCTAGAATCTAGACTTCTTCACAACACTTCGATGAGCTGGGGCGCACACGTGAACACGTGTGAGCGGCGAGGCGACGTCCGGGCGAATGAAGAGGCCAACTCCCGCGCGCTGTATTTACGCGAGCCGCAATATATATACCCTGCGCACATCGATCTGCGCATCAATTTTATATCACTGTTTCTATCTCTTTCATGTAAATATTTCTTCTCTTTCTAATTTCTCATAAAACTTTCTTTTGTGTACGCTAGTTGTAAGGTATTTATTTTGTATATAGGTAGGCTCATTTTTGTAAATAAACATTCCATATTTTACCTTCTGATTTAGTGTTTCACTTACACTACCTACTTCAGTTAGGCACCATTAACGCCTAAAGTGGTGACCCCGAAGACTGTTCACCGTGGCCCGAAGACTGTTCACCGTCGCTACCGCCTAATGTGGTGACACATCGCTCGAAGTCTCATCACCGCTGTCGCTGCCGTTCACTGGTACCTACAGTGGTGACCGACACCATATTATCAAGACGAAGCTCTGCACGACGACCACGCAGAAAATCCACCATGGACCCCACTGCAGCTGCCGCCGCCGCTTCGAACACAGCGAAGTCCACCACCACCTACATCACGCCACCGCCACTTTCGTCACAAGAAGACTCCGACTTCAACAAATACCTCATCGAAGTAATCCGCAAGCTAAAATTCGAAGTTGCCGCCATCAAATCGGAGCAACAACGAATCTTCAATTACTGCCACAATGCAACGCCGACGAGTCTCAACAACAATAACAAGACAAGAAGAAGCTCCAGTAACACAGTTTCACCGCACTGTTATTATCATCGTCGGTACGGCGCACAAGCACGCCACTGCACTACACCGTGTAGCTACACAAAATGCGAAGTCGGAAAACCTAAACAAATATCACCAGAAGCTCAACCCAGCATAGAAGAAAATTCTTACCGCCTATTCGTCGTTGACAAGAATTCTCAACATAAATTCCTCATCGACACCGGCGCCAATATCTCCGTTTTACCGCGACCAAAAGGAGCGCAACCTAAACCGCTCGATTTCCAACTGTACGCTGCAAATAACACCGTCATACCTACATACGGGGAGAAGACAATCACGCTCGACCTCAGTCTACGAAGACCGTTCAAATGGACTTTCATCGTCGCTGACGTGGGAAAGCCAATAATCGGCGCTGATTTCCTGCGACACCATCAGTTAATCGTTGATCTACCTAAACGACGATTAATCGACGGTAAAACCAGCCTCACTGCGATCTCCACTATTCAAGCCTGCAACATGCCTACAATCAAGACGATCGACGACACACAGAGCTACCACGCGATACTCGCCGAGTTTCCCGGTATCACCCGTCTCACTCCCACACCGAACGCAATCGAGCCGAACGTCGAACATTACATCGAAACGAGCGGACCGCCTGTTTACTGCCGCGCACGTCCAATCGCACCGCATCGCTACGAAGCCGTTCGCAAAGAGTTCCAGCACATGATCGAACAGGGAATATGCCGTCCAAGCAAAAGTCCCTGGGCATCACCGCTACACATCGTTCCTAAAAAAGACGGAAGCATTCGTGTATGTGGCGACTACAGAAGACTTAACGCCTGCACGAAACCCGATCGCTACCCGATTCCACGAGTGAAAGATTTCACTTTTCAACTCACCGACAAGAAGATATTCAGCGTGATCGACTTAAACCGCGCATACTCACAACTGCGAACGCGCGAACAAGACATCGAGAAGACTGCAATCATCACACCGATGGGTCTATTCGAGTTCCCGCGAATGGTACCCGGACTCAAGAACGCCGGCCAAACGTTTCAACGCTTCATTCACGAAGTACTGCGCGGACTCGATTACGTATTCCCGTTCGTCGACGATGTCATGATCGCTTCTACAGACGAAACTACGCATCAACAACACCTTCGCACTGTACTACGAAGACTTGAAGACAACGGCATCACTATTAATCCCGCCAAATGTGTCCTAGGCCAGCCGCAAGTAAAATTCCTAGGATACACAGTTTCAAGAGAAGGAATCTTACCGCCTGCCGAAAAAGTAACAGCAATCACGAACTACACCAAGCCGAACACTATTGAAGAATTAAGGCGCTTTCTCGGAATGATGAATTTCTATCGAGATCACCTTCCGGACGCCGCTACAATTCAAGCACCGCTAAATGCCTATCTGCACTCCGTGAAAAAGCGAGACAAGACTGAAATACAATGGAACGACGAAGCGACATCTGCATTTGAAGCCTGCAAAAATGCGATTAAAAACGCAGCTTTGCTCGCTCATCCATCGCACACCGCACCGATCGCTATTTTCACCGACGCCTCAGACAAATCCGCCGGAGCAGTACTACAACAGTACATCGACGAAAAATGGCAACCTCTCGGCTATTTTTCAAAGAAATTCAGCGACGCACAACGACAGTACAGCACATTCGACAGAGAGTTACTGGCTATCTACATGTCAGTAAAACACTTCCGCAAAATGTTCGAAGGCCGAAACATCATCATCTTCACCGACCACAAACCGCTAACCTACGTACTGCAGAAGCCGCCATCACCATCCGAGACACCACGCCGTGCAAGACAGCTGATTTTCATTAGCGAATTTACCACTGATATTCGCCACATCAGCGGCAAAGACAACATTGTAGCCGACGCACTCAGCAGAGTCGAAACAATTACGTGCCCAACAACACTCGACTATAACAAGATCGCAGCCGCGCAAGAATCAATACCTGCGATGTACCTCACCATGTCCACAATATACCCGGACATGGCTACAACATACCTTACAACACAGCACCAATACCTACAAGTTACCAGGGAAGAAAGAAAACACAACACTCAAGCACTTCACTTCATTTATTTCACAACGTTCGTGTATGCAGATCTTCAGAAACAATAGAAAACCATCGCCTTGAAAAGGGCGGTTTTTCTGCTGTTCAAACTAGAAACAAGACGCCTTGAAAAGGGCGGTTTTGTTGTTTGTTCAATGAAGAAACAAGTCACACGCGTCGCTGCAGTCCAGACTTCACACACGTCGCTGCAGTCCAGACTTCACACACGTCGCTCCAGTCTAGACTTCACACTTGTCACTACAGTCTAGAATCTAGACTTCTTCACAACACTTCGATGAGCTGGGGCGCACACGTGAACACGTGTGAGCGGCGAGGCGACGTCCGGGCGAATGAAGAGGCCGAGCGAGGGTTTTCTTCTCACTCGCGTTCCCCCGTCAGGGGGAACGTGAGTGTGGCGAGGGTGTCAGGGCTTTGCCCTCTTACCCAGGTATTCTACTCGACTCATCACTATGAGCCGGTCTTTTGATTTAGGCGGGCCCTTCTAGGCCTCGTCTAGTATTTCTCGAAGATAGGGCTTCATTTTTCTTCTACCCTTTTGGTCGGGTGGTCGCGCGTGTTGCGGGGCGATCTCTTTTAGGTGTTGATGCCGCGACTCGTCCGCTCTTCCGAAGAGGTTTGTGGCGAGTCTGTTGATGAAGGTTTGTAACTCTTCTATCTTCAGGTTGTTGCGTATGGTGTCATTGCGGACGAATCGCGGCGCTCCCACGATGCTCCGTAGTACAAGATTTTCTTGTGCTTGTAACTTTTTCTTGTTATTTTTAGACGTCAGAATGTGCCATGCCGGCGCCGCATAAGTGAGTCGAGGCCGGATGTAGGTCTTGTAGATCATTATCTTGGTCCGTGTGGGTAATCTTGAGTGTAGGACAGGGATGAGTTTGGCGCGGGCTCCCTTCACCTGTCCTATGATCTGCTTGGTGTGTTTGTCGAATGACAGTCTGCGATCTATGGTAATCCCCAGGTACTTGACGTGGGGCTGCCAGGGGATGGCCTGGTTTCGGAGAGTCAGCGGGGTCGGTAAATGTGTGTTACCCGTCAGGAGCGCTTGAGTCTTCGACACATTTACCGACATCCTCCATTTATCAAGCCATTCTGGCAGGGCGTCAAGGGTAGGTTGCAGTCTTTTCACAGCGTATTCCGGCTTGTATGAGCTGGCGTAGTAAGCCGCGTCGTCCGCGTAGAGAGCTAGCTTTGCCTGCCCAACGACTGGGATGTCGTCGGTGTACCAGGCATAGCAGACGGGCGCGATGCAGCTCCCCTGGGGTACACCAGCTTTTACTGGTCTCGGTTCTGAGAGCACTCCTTCCACGGTTACGCGGAAACTCCTTGCGTCCAGGTAGCTTGCAAGGGTTTTGACTAGGCTTCTCGGTGCTGAGGATGTGGACATTTTGTAAATGAGGCCTTCGTGCCACACCCTGTCGAATGCCTTTTCCATATCAAGTAGCACTATGGCGACATATTCCTTCTTATTATGGCTCACTGCCATTTCATTGACGACGCGAGCGACTTGTAAGGTGGTGGAGTGTCCAGCCCGAAACCCGAACTGCTCCTCTCTTGGCTTCAGGTGTGGGTCTAAATGTTGAATCAGAAGTTTCTCGAATAATTTGGAGATGGAGCTCAAGAGGGAGATGGGCCGGTAACTTTCTGGCTTCCTCAGATCTTTTCCGGGTTTCGGGATCATCACCACCTTCGCTGTCTTCCATCTTGATGGGAAATGGCAGGAGCGCATGATGCCATTGAAGAGTGTCGCCAGTGCCACTATACCCTTCCTTGGCAGGTGTCTTAGTGCTTCGTTCGGTATCTCGTCCAAACCTGCAGCCTTCCGTCTGGGCAGACCTCTGGCGCGTTTTTGGACTTCGCCTGGGCTGAAGAAGACCTTCTCTGCATTTTCCTCCTCTTCTAGGTCGGCGAGGTACTCTGTTACTTGCATCGTCGTGTTGGCTGCGTGGGTTTCGTCTGTAACCGGGTTTGGCGTGAACTGGTCCTCGAGGCACTCCGCGAGGATTTTTGCCCGGTCTGCGGCTTCAAATTTCAGTAAACCATCTCTGCCCAGCAGTGGTTGAGTAGGTGTGGGATCTTTACTCAGTTGGCGGCACAGGCGATGTATGGAGGGGATTTCCTCACATACATCGTCTATGTGCTTCTCCCACATGGTGGAGGCATGTTCATCAAGGGCGTCTTTGACCTCAATGATAAGTCTGTTTAATTTGGTCTTCAGACGCGGGCATCTGGTGTCTTGCCACATTTTTCTGGTCTCCCGCTTCTCAGAGATGAGTTCCTTGATGAAGGCAGGGAGAGGGTCTTGTACCTTCCTGGGAGGGAGATCGGTGGTGGCGGCTGTCATCGCCTCTCGCACGCTTGTCGTTAGAGCCTCTGTTGCGCGCTCGACTTCTTCCACGGAGTTGACGGGCTGTATGGTAATCTGTTCCTCCAGTCTGTCCTTGAAGATGTCCCAGTCTATCTTCTTCCTGTTCCTCTGGATGAGTACTCGGCTGGGCAGACCGGAGAGTGTGGCCAAGACTGGTCGGTGATCGGAGTCCAGGTCGTTGATGACTTCGAGGTTAATTGTCGCCTCAATTCCTCTATGGACCACTATGTCTATGACGTCCCCATCAACGCCAGTGTCAGGATAGTGGGTCCAGGAGTTGGGGCCCGAGACTTCGTAATGGTGCGTTTGTGCATCGTTGTACAGGATGCGGCCGTTCGTGCAGGTCTTCGTTGAATTCCAGAGGGGGTGCTTGGAATTCAAGTCACCTGCGATAAGTGTCGGAATGTCCGCATCCAGTAGACTTCGAAGTTCTTGAGGCTTCAGTTTTTCACTTGGTGGCTTGTAGATCGCGAACACCTTCATCTTTCTTCCGTTTAGGTTCAGGAGTACTCCTACGGTTTGAAAGGAGCTGTATTCTACGATGTCAAGGGCTTGGTGGATTAAGCGGCGATGTACAGCTACCAGAATTCCTCTGTACGCTCTGTCTGTTGGAGATATCTCATCCTTGCGGTAAACTATGTAGTTTGAGAGTTTGAACCTCTTCTGGCTTTCTAGGTAGGTCTCACAGATGAGTGCCATGTCTATGTCGCGCTCACGAAGGAAGAGTTCTAGTTGTTTCTTCTTCCTTGTGAGGGACTGGGCGTTCCAGTATAGGATCTTAATTGAGTCCACCATGTTGGAGGGTGTTCATAAGGACTCTCAGTGTTGCGGTTTCCGCATCTGTGCCGGACTTCACGGCTTCCAAAATCTCCTTCAGAACTTCTATAGTGTGGCCAAGAGAGTCACGAGGGAGGTGTGTAGCGGTGGAGGTTTGTGCAGGCGCTACGGGAGTCTTAGTGGCGTTTGTCTTCTTCTTCTTCTTTTTCTTTGGTGGGCCGGATGCTGGGTTTGCCGGGGCCATCAGGGTGGCCGAGGTCGTCTCGTCCACAGTGTTTTGCTGCACGATCTCTGTCCCCTTCTTTGCTTTCAGGCGTGCGGATATAGCGGCAGCTCCGCGCCTGTTTCGCGCTTCCTTAACAAAGATGGGGCAGCTCCTGAAATTTGCGGGGTGGGGGCCTCCGCAGTTCGCGCAGGTGGCGGGCGTTTCCTTGCTTCGCGGGCACTCGTTGGCTCTGTGTTCCTCTCCGCAGCGAACACAGGCTTGTTTACGGTGGCAATTTTGGCTGGAGTGCCGGAATGTCTGGCACCGATGGCACTGCGAGGGGCCCTTTTTCCCCCTCCAGGACTCGACGGTGATTCCCGGCATCATCAGGACCTCATTTACTTGGAAGATGCGTGGTGTCAGATCGGGTGTTTTCCTGAGTTGCACATAGAATATGCTTCCGGGGCGGCCCTGTCTGCCCTTTATATTCTTGGAGTGTTCAGGCTCGAACCCCTTCTCCTGGAGGTCGGCCATGATATCCTCTGGGTTGGTGTCCGAGGGCAGTCCTCTGATGGCCACTTTGAGGCTGCGGTCTTCAGGTGGGGCATAGGAGTACCAGGTGATGTTATCTGTATTTACCAGGTCGGCCAGGTACGCCTGGATTACCCGGTACTCGTTCGCGTTCCTTGGAAAGAAGCGAATACCTTCCTTGAATGGTCGTCCGTTCGGTGGTTCTCCCAGCTGGTCCGCGATCCTCTTAAAGTGGGCAGTCCAGTTGGGTAGTTTGTCCACAATAAGAGGGGGATATTTGTTCCCTTTTCTTTGGGCGGCGTCTGTTTGGGCGGGCGGGGCGGGCATCCCTTGGGTGGGCGGTGTAGTCCCGTCGGCTTGTGCAGCAGCTGTTGTTGTTGCTTGGGCGGGCGGAGCGGCCGTACCAAGGGCGGGCGGGGCGGGGGGCGCTAGGGCGGGCGGCCGGGCGGTGGTCGTCGGCGGCGGTCGGGCGGATGTCGCTTGAGCGAATGGGGCGGTTGTAACCGGCGGCGGCCGGGCGGCAGTCGCCGGAGCTGGCCGGGTGCCGGTCGCCGGGGCCGGGGCCGGCCGGGTGGCGGTCGGGTACGCGGGCGGAGCGGCAGGTCCGCGGGCAGGCATGGCTGCTGACCCACGGGCTGGCTGGATGGTGAGCCCCCGGGCGGGTAGGGCGGCACTCGCTTGGGCGGGCGGGGCGGCGACACCTCGGGCGGGCGGGGCGGCGGTAACCGCGGCTTGTGCAAACGTCAGCTTCCTGGCTGGTTGAGCGGCAGGCGGCAAAGCAGGGGCTTGGGGGCCCCGCGGAGGCGGTGCGAGCGGAGCAAGCGGAGGCAAGGGGGGCGCGGGCGGGGTAGTCCCGCTCGGCCGCGTATATTTACCTCTCGGGGACTCCGGCGAGAGGGAGCGCGCTCGCTGGCGGGATCGCTTGCGTGCGCTGTTTCCGACGGCTGGTATGCGGCGCGGGGTAAACAAGGGCCCCGCAGTTGGTGGCGGCAGCGTCACCATGGCATTCTTGGCGAAGTCCAGGGCGGTTTGGTCGTCGATTGACAGCTCCGTCCCGGACAATTCGGCTTCGCGGAGGCGCAGGAATAGCGCCATCCATTGGAGCATTGGCTCCGAGAGGACCCCAGCTTGGCAAAGCTGGGAGAGCGTGAGCATATCACGCTCATGGAGTCCTCTCGGCGACAGTGCCCCCGGGGAGGGCGACTCCTGGCTCGTCTCTGGAGAGGTGGTGTCTTCGGTGGCGGCGGGAGCGTTTCGCGCTGTTGGGCGCTGGGGCTGCGGCGGCACTTGCTGGTTTGAGGTGCTGGGGCCCTCAAAAGGGCCTTTTTGGGGGCCATGGTCTGGGTCCATGGCAAGGGGGATCTGAGCTGGGCTACGATCAGCGCGTGACCTTTGAGCGGACGAGCCGGCACGGTGCCATGCCCGTCCGAGCGGTTTTTCACGGGCGCGGATATTCCCCTCCGCGGTATTATAAGTACCGCGGGCGCGATCCGGTGTTATTTCTTTAAGAAATAGTTCGGATGGAGCGAGAGCGACTTAGACGAGTGGTCCGTACGCGCGCGACTACGGCACTCCCAATGTATCCTATAGAAGACCGATAACGAGGCGACCATTCTACGGTGTTCAAGGCTCTGCAGCCGAGATTCCGTGAGCTTTTGGTCATCTACGAGCTTTTTGGCACGTCTCTCAATCGACTCCAGTGTATGAAGCTGGTATTTGGCAGTACCATCCCAAAGATGAGAACAGTACTCCATACACGACCGGACTTGTGCTTGGTACAGCGTTAGCAGCTGTCCCGGTGTGAAGTATTGCCTCACCTTTGCCAAAATACCCAGCTTCCTGGCAGCCAATTGAGCCTTAGATTCGATGTAACTCCCAAAATTAAGGTCAGACGTGAGAGTAACTCCTAGTAACTCAAGCTGGTTAGTTATCGGTAAAGAAACATTTTGGAAAGAAGGAGCTTCGTTGAATAGACTCCTTTTAGCGGTAAATAGACACGCCTGGGTTTTTGTAGCGTTAAACTTAACCAAATTAGCTACTCCCCAATCGGAAACAGCTTTTAAGGCCAAGCTCATACGCTCAACCATGGCCTCTCTGCATGACTGGTAGTTACAAAATGTTCTTTGTTCAGATAAATAAAGACATTTCTTTTGTAACTTATATGATAATAATGAATGATGAAAGAAATTGTTACAAAGTATTAGTAGGTCAGGTACACGTTGTAACCACAGGTAAATTTTAATGATAATAATAATTTATTCAATAAAAGGCATTACAGGAATACACTTACTGAACAAGCGTGCTACAACTTTGACTGCATCATCACTTACCAACAGGTGAGATTGCGGTCAAACGCTTGTTTAGTCTGCTATAAAAAAAAAACAGATACCTATTATATTGAAGAAACTTGCTACCCAAACTAGGCTCTAGACCCAAATTCAAATACACAAAAATTACATTTAACAAGAATTCAATTCAAGAAATGATGTTGAACGGCTGAAATAGAGAACAAGAAATATCTATTGAACTATAGAACAAAGTAAGCTTCCGGACAATATCGAATGCTTGAAATACTTGTATCGGATAGTTTCACGGTTGGAACGGAGACAATTCACTGGGAGGCACAAAACTTACGTATTATTGTGCAGTGCAGTGTAAACAGCATGTTTGGAGAAACCACGATATTGCGGTACATCGAGCGGTGCGAGGAGATGAGGCATTTTATCTATAAGTACCTATTTTGTTGTTTGCTAGTGATTTCTTGTAGTCGTAGTCCTTTATGGCACAGACCTGGAGAAGTATCACACCGTTGCTAGTAACCTAAATGAAATTAAAAAAATATTAATATTACCATCTAGCTCCCATGTACTCGTCGAGACAAATCAAATGAGCCAAAACTCGATGGGGTTGCGTCGTTTAATTGCAGAGTTCCTATGACCACCATTATCAAAACAGCTCCAAGTCATAATAATATTGCATTGTCATCAGATTGATACATGCATACCAAATTTCAGCTCAATCGGAAACCGGAAAGTGGATAAATTTCAGGTGAAAATCTTGTAATATTTAATGGGTTCAATGATAAGAAGAAAGGGCAGACATCTTAACTTTAAATCTGTTCAGATGATTGGAGATCAAGATGAGATGATTAGAGGTCTCAAAAAGAAGGCCAACGGTAGCTATAGGTCATTAAAATAGTAGGAATTTAGAGGTACACTTACACTTGCGAGTGTTGTTTTTGTCAATTGTTTTCTGTTCGACCTTCAAACGTGGTAGTGAATAAAAAAAAGTAGGAAAATAATAAAAATAAATTTGTATGTACTGTTGTTAGAAAGAGAACCTTGGGCGACTGACGTCTGTAACTAAAACATCTGAATAAAATACCATGTATTACATTTTCTAGCTCCATTGTTGAGAATGGTAGCTATGAAGCTATGCAGCCAGACCGTCGGCGATGGATTGATATTTGCTAAATTAACTGTTTGTGGCGTACCATCGTGGCATACACTCGTACACGAGGACTATCTAGAATCTAGGGTATCTTAGCCATTTTATTTGAAGAGAGATCTATCTCTATAGTCAGTAGTTGCACTTTTAAGAGTTAATGAAGGGAAATGTGTTTTTCGAGGGTTTAGGCTAATTGCATATCGAATTCCAGTACAATTAATTCAGCTTTTTCGGCGTGAAAGGGTAGCAAACGTATATTTGTCATTATAACTATGTCCAGAAAGATTTAAATGTCCGATTTACATTAATTCTGAATAATTTTTAGTTTGATATAAAAATTCTTTACCGAACTTGCAATAATTATAATCGATCATTTTCATACTCTTGGGCATATTTTACCTTAATTTCAAGAATTTTCCGTACTCTATATAGATGCCTTCAGGAATGTATTTCCTTGTAGTTTTCCTTTCAGTCCACGTTTCCTCTCTTCATAAATTGCCGAGTATGTGCTAGGTGGTGAAGTGACAACGTAATAAATCATAAAATAATTCTATTTACCTGTTGCCTAGTACCTGGAACCTATGTGTGAAGGAATAAAATCTAATTTATCTGGAGACACCTGCGTCATACCAATCTATGTCTGATTAATCTAATAGTACCCAAGTATATTGTTTTTAAAGTGAAACGCATCATATAAGTGCATCACCGATTTATGCACATTTGATGAGTTTTTGATTACTTTTTTTTTAGGTTATTTTGTTTGTCTGAATTGTGTGACAACCCTGAGAACACTTTTGACCGAGTGAGGGTAGATGTAAATCTACCGGCTCTCCAGTCTGCGCGTGACCACGGTTCATGTAACTGAGCCAAAACGTCGCGGTTGGTTTTATAATGTTTTTGTAAAACTAACATAAAAATAACTACGCGATAAGTCTCGATTAATAAAATTAACAAAAATATTAAATTGTTTTGGCTTATCGTGCGTTCAGTTTCTAGTTTCTAGGCGTCTTTGTTCATAATATTGCCGTCTATTATTATGTACTAGCTGCGCCCAGCGGTTTTACCCGCAGTACTTATGTAGCCTATGTGTTATTCCAGGGTCTAAGCTATCTGTATATAATTTCAGATCAATCGGTTCATCCGTTTAGGCGTGAAAGAGTAACAAACATTCAGACATTCTGACATCCAGACATCCCAACATCCATTCTTACAAACTTTCACGTTTATAATATTAGTACTATCGACTAATTTCTATTATTTTAGTAATGCTAAAATTATGCCTTGGACAGGAGGGTGCGTCAAATGCTTACGACATTTCGTATGCTACACCCACGCTCGTCTGTGATGAGGTTATACATTCCACGAAAGTGCGGGGGTCGAGGGTTTTTAAACGCTAAGAACCTACACAATCGTGAAGTGTGTAATCTCAGGGAATACTTTGTAGGTGCACTACACTACATACCTACAAGTACCTTACCTTACCACGTACCTCAAGATCAATACCTGCGATGTACCTCACCATGTCCACAATATACCCGGACATGGCTACAACATACCTTACAACACAGCACCAATACCTACAAGTTACCAGGGAAGAAAGAAAACACAACACTCAAGCACTTCACTTCATTTATTTCACAACGTTCGTGTATGCAGATCTTCAGAAACAATAGAAAACCATCGCCTTGAAAAGGGCGGTTTTTCTGCTGTTCAAACTAGAAACAAGACGCCTTGAAAAGGGCGGTTTTGTTGTTTGTTCAATGAAGAAACAAGTCACACGCGTCGCTGCAGTCCAGACTTCACACACGTCGCTGCAGTCCAGACTTCACACACGTCGCTCCAGTCTAGACTTCACACTTGTCACTACAGTCTAGAATCTAGACTTCTTCACAACACTTCGATGAGCTGGGGCGCACACGTGAACACGTGTGAGCGGCGAGGCGACGTCCGGGCGAATGAAGAGGCCAACTCCCGCGCGCTGTATTTACGCGAGCCGCAATATATATACCCTGCGCACATCGATCTGCGCATCAATTTTATATCACTGTTTCTATCTCTTTCATGTAAATATTTCTTCTCTTTCTAATTTCTCATAAAACTTTCTTTTGTGTACGCTAGTTGTAAGGTATTTATTTTGTATATAGGTAGGCTCATTTTTGTAAATAAACATTCCATATTTTACCTTCTGATTTAGTGTTTCACTTACACTACCTACTTCAGTTAGGCACCATTAACGCCTAAAACTTCCTTAACAACGAGTGTGGGATTCATCGAGATGTGGTGGCAGTGGACAAAAACCTCACACCGCTCTCCTTTAGCAACGAGAACTGGCGAAAACCAGCAGTACTGAGCACTGAAGAACGCAGGGACATATGGAAGAGTAAGGAGCTGCACGGGCGCTTTTACCGGGCCCTCACAGGGGCTGATGTAAACTTGCTCGCGTCGGTGAACTGGCTACGTTTTGGAGACCTATTTGGGGAAACCGAGGGTTTTGCCTGTGCAATTGCAGATGAAGTTATCATGACGAACAACTACCGGAAGTATATCCTGAAGGACGGCACTGTTGACGTTTGTCGAGCCTGTCGCCGTCCCGGAGAGTCACTCAGGCATATAACTTCCGGTTGTTCTCATCTTGCTAACACCGAGTATTTACACAGGCACAACTTAGTAGCCAGGATCATTCATCAGCAACTTGCTCTTCGATATGGCCTTGTTGACTCTGAAGTGCCGTATTATAAGTACACGCCCTTACCAGTTCTCGAAAATGGTCGTGCTACGCTCTATTGGGATCGATCTATTATCACGGACAGGACTATTGTCGCCAATAAGCCTGACATCGTGGTGGTAGATCGATCTCAACGCCGCGCAGTGCTCATCGACATCACCGTCCCCCATGATGAGAATCTCGTGAAAGCTGAGAAGGATAAGCTGAGCAAGTACCTTGACTTAGCGCACGAGATTACCGCCATGTGGGACGTTGATTCGACGATCATTGTTCCGATAGTCGTGTCGGTGAACGGTCTAATAGCAAAGAGCCTCGACCAACATCTCGAGAGGCTCGCGCTAGACGGTTGGATCAAGGGCCTGATACAGAAGGCGGTAATCCTTGACACGGCACGCATTGTCCGGAGGTTCCTCACCCTGCGGCCCTGACCGCCGGCAGCTTGGGCTCTGGCCCCGCTGACGGCGGGTTTTCTTCTAGATTAAGTTTTTTACAATGTTTTTAGTTTTTGTATTATATATTATTTTTTTTAAAAATATTGTAAAAAATTTAGTTTAAGATTGTATATAAATAAAGAGAATAATACTAATGGGACGGAAGTGGCAGGTGCCGTAGTCCTAGCAATAGCCTCATTAACCATCCATTTAGAATACACATCCATAGCCTAGTTCATGTAGTTTCCATTAATTAGCAATAGTCCTGTCACTTGGCGGAGACTGTCTTTGAGCCCATTTTCTATAGATGGACTCACAGACAGACTCTAATAAGTGTCACTCATTACATTTATATTAAAAGCTCAAAAAGGCCTCTGCGCGTTGGACTTTTTTGTCTCCGTGTACGCCTATAAAAAGGCCCGGGTTTAGCCCGTGTTTAAGAGCGACATAATAATAATAATAGCTTTATTGACAGACACATGGTCCAAATGTTACAAAGGAATAACAATCCATATCCATAATATCCATCCATATCCATATCCATATCCATACATATAATAAGAATGGAAATTTCTCCCCATTCATTGTGATCCTTTACTAAGGTGAACTGTGAAAATACGCATATGAACAAAACGACGCGAAAAAGTCGCTTGCGCGATCTAGATCGTAAAACATTTTGTCAATTTTTCCTAGGGAAACGTAAAATAAAATAATAAAATAAATAATAATCATTTATATCGGACACATCGCCCCTAATTTACATCAAAATTTTGAAGTAAAAGTAATAGAATATAAAGTAAATTCAATTCAAAAAAATCAAAAAGCAAAAAGTGCGACAAACTAAAAATACGCCATCTATCGATATGCCTGTAAACGAAAGTAGACCTTTAGTTTAATTTGGGCTAAATTTGTAAATAGTTTGTGTCACTGGTGAGGTGAAACAACACCACCGATTTGAATAAAATTTTCACTAATACGTTGCAGTTTTCTCTACTTGAACCTTAGTGTTGGTTTTAGTCAAATCGGTTTTTAAATAAAAGAGTTATATCAATCTAAAGATTTACTTATCTTATTATATAAAATCGTTCGTACACTTTCGTGCTATCAACGCACAGCCCAAACGGCTGGACGGATCGAGCTGAAATTTGGACAGCGTATTTTTTGGAAAACTTCATCGTGCAATAAGAAGCGATTTTGCGAAATTCCCCCGGGAACGGGAATTATTCCCGAAAAACGTTTGTATGCAAATCCGTAACCGCTGAACCGATTGAGCTGAAATTTCGTCAAATGATTGTTGGGATTGTGATTAGAAACTTTGAATACTTTTTATGTCAGAAATTTACTTTTAAGGGGGGTAAAGGGGGGGTCGAAGTTTGTATGGGAAATTTTGAACCGCTGATCCTATTGAGCTAAAATTTGGCACAAAGGTAGTTTGAGTTGTAAAAAATGATATGGGATACTTTTTATTCCAGAAATCAACCTCTAAGGCGGGATAAAGGAGGTCAAAGTTTGAATGAAAAATCAGTAACTAATGACCCCATTAAGCTAAAATTTGGTTTAGATATAGCTTGAGCCTCTAAAAAGGATATGGGACAGTTTTTAACCCTGAAATTGGCCTTAGAGTGGAAGTCAAATTTTGTATAGGAAATCAGTAACCTAGCCCTATTTGATATGGATGTATGTAGTTAGACTCCAAAAAGGACATTTATTTATTGATTTTGAATAGTTTTTAACGCTCAAAAACATATTTTATAAAGAACACATACAAAATACAAACTCTTTTCCGATGTGCCACTATTTTACCCATTATGAAACTAGATGGCGCTGTTCGTCGTTAAAACTCGCAAGCGATTTGTTGGACATGAGTACCTTTTTAAACGACTTATGAAACCAAACTTTTTTGCTATTATGTAGTATTATTTATTAGTATTATGTTTAGTTGTGCATGCTGTGGCATCCTATAATTGTAGGATCACACAGACTAAAGACATAATAGCCTTAAGACTTTTAATTGTAATGTGTTTCCTGCGTTGGATGTCCTTAAATAAATAAATTATGCCAAAGGGCGGTCAACAATCCATGTCGTTATTCCTGAATCCTAGAGTTTTACAGACTGCGAGTCAAAAATTTAACACTTAATAATTACTATAAAATTAATGTAACTTTAAAATACCTGATATTAATTATTTTATTACATACCATATACCATATTTGTTGAATAATTTTATAAATAACTAGCTGACCCGGCAAACGTTGTTTTGCCATATAAATAATTAATAGGAATGATTAAAAGTTAATATGAGAGTTACACTGAGATAGCAAAATAATAATTGTTTTATTATAAATATATAATTTTATTATAAATCCGATTCTCACAGATACCGGATAAGCACAAAAAATTTCATCAAAATCGGTCAAGCCGTTTCGGAGGAGTATGGCAACGAAAACTGTGACACGAGAATTTTATATATTAGATATATTATATATATTCACTTTAAAGTTCCATCACATAATCAGAAAAATCATTGTCCTTAATTTTATGTTGAGTTTGTCTAATTGAATTATTATTATTTTATTAACTTTATGTGAGTAAATTCGTTTGCATGCCTTATTTAATAAAAGTCTTCGGAAGTTCTAAAGTTATTTTTTTTGTTGAGGTGGTTTTTAGGGTTCCGTAGCCAAATGGCAAAAACGGAACCCTTATGGATTCGTCATGTCTGTCCGTCCGTCCATCCGTCCATGTGTCACAGCCACTTTTTTCCGAAACTATTAGAACTATACGATTGAAACTTGGTAAGTAGATGTATTCGGTGAACCGCATTAAGTTTTTCACACAAAAATAGAAAAAAAAATATTTTTTGGGCTCCCCATAGAACTAAAACTCATTTTATTCATCAAACCCATACGTTTTAGGTATCTACGGATTACGGATAGGTCTTCAATTATTGAGGTTTCTAATATCATTTTTTATTATTTTAAACGGTTTTATTTAGCTCACTCCGTTTGTTTTATTATTTTTTATTCTTGGGTCAAATTTAGTAAAAAAAAATCGCAAATTTGAAATTTCGCCCTCTTCCTGTCAACCGATTCAAATGAAATTTGGTGTACGCCTTTGGTTCTGGTGACAATATAATTACGTATATTTAAAATTATTTTAAATCCAAGATGGCCGCCGCTACAAAAAAGCGGATTACATTTTTTTTTCCAATCAATATGGGTATCAAATGAAAGGACTTGATAACTAGAATACAGTGCACTATACAAAATAAAAATCAAAGATGGCACTCGCTACAAAATGGCGGATAACCAATTTTTTTAATCTCATCAATATGGGTATCAAATGAATGGGGTTGACATGTTGAATACAGTGTACTAAAAAGCTGAAAAATAAAATCGTGAGGCACGTTAAATATCTAAATTCTAAATCCCTAATATGAACATTTAAACTGAAAATTGTAGAAAATTAAATTGTTCTTTACTTTTTGTGATTTTGTTGTTAATTGGAGACTCTTAAAAGGCCTGGAATAGCTTTTATTACAGAAACCAAGCTTAAAGGGAGAAAGGGGGATCGGTGTTTTTATGGGAAATTAGTACCCGCAGCTCTAATTTTGCAGAAATTCGAAATAGATACAGCTTGAGCCAAAAGAAAGGACATAATTGAGATAGTCCCTTAGTCTTAGTTCCTTAAGTCAACAATGCATATAGGTGAAAGGGCCTTTCACCTTCCCTCACTTTTAAGGTCAGAGTTTTATGGGCATACCTACAGGAACCACGGAATCGATTTGAGTCTCGGGAATGATAGTATGAGGCATGAGGAACCGATTTAGCTTAAATTCCCAATATAGATAGTTAAAAGGAAAACAAATAGTTTTATGGAATAAGGAATTCTGGAAAAAGGAATCAATAGCCGCTAAATTGATTTAGCTGTAATTTTGTTTTAAAATATTTTGAATTCCAGGAAAGTAACACAGGATTGTTTCCTGTGGTAGCGAAAAAAAACTGCATAGAAATACTTGGCTCGATTTTCTTCGCTATCCAGAGCGGGAGGAAATATAACTATGTATACTAATTCAACGCCGCGGGGATGGAAATCAAATCAATTTCGAAATAGCTGCAACAAAATGAAATTTAGAACCGTTGACTCTATCTATTACGCTAAAATTTGATACAACCTTTAGTTTGAGTCATAAAAAATGATACGAGACACTTTTTATCCCAGAAATCAACCTTTAAGGGGAGGAAAGGGGGGGATGCAGTTTGTGTAGGAAATCGGTAGCCGCTTCTTCGTTTTAGCTAAAATTTGGTCAACGTATTCTTAATATAACGTAGGCGACCAATAAGGAGGGATTTTGTGAAATTCCCAGGAGAACGGGAATTATTTCCGAAAAACGTTTGCATGGAAAGTTATTGAATAGTTTTTATGTCAGAAATTAACTATTAGGGAGAATCAGTATTACAGGCAGGAGGAAGGAGAGTCAGAGTTTTAATGGGAATTCAGGAATCACAGAATTGATTTGAGTCGTGAGAAAGATAGTGTGAGAAATTGGTAACCAATAATTATAATTTAACTTAGGTTTAGGTACATTACAGTAGAGATAAGTTTAAGGGTTACCGGGAAAGGACCACAAATAGTTCTAATTCCTGAAAAGAGGCGTGAAAATTTGTGAAGACAATCAACAACCGTTAAACCGAGATAGTTTGACCTCCGGGAAAGGACACAGGACTGGTTCCTGCGATAGCAAAACAAAACTTCATAGATATACCCAGTCCGATATTATTCACTACCCACTGGGTTAAAACTATTTTACGCTCACAAAATCGCGGAGATGGAAATACAATCCTAAATGGCAGCACCAAACTTTCGCTTTATTGACTGTCACGCGCAACGAAGTGCGCGCGGGTCAGCTAGTTAGTAAATAAATTTGGTGTGTAAGATATACACATGACAATAAAATAAAATTAAGTTATGTGGCTAGATCTCGCCACCTAATATGTAACGTAATATGTAACGTAGCTTTAAATAATGTCCAAGACTCCATTAAGCGGGTGACAGTGCACCTTGAGGCACATCATTATGTAGCCTCGATCGAGGTCATCAATCACGAGGCGCATATGGGAACGTTATACTATATTCGTAGTTGTGTACATTATAACCTTCCCTTGTCTTTCTATAAAAACTGCAGATATTTATTCGTCAAATAATAAAAAAAAAATTAATTACAGCGATATAATTAAAAACAAGTGGAAAAAATGTTAATTTCACTTTACAATTTTTTTCTACTTGTCTCAAAATTATAAGAGTCTTTTTTGCAATACTAATAAAATTGGGATTACACCAACAGAACAGCCGACAGAAAACAGAAAAAAATGTCAATCTTTGTCCAATTTAGGGCACTGTACTCGCAAGTTTTATTAAAATTGGTTCAGTACTTTTCGAGAGTGCACGTCGCGTCGCCTCTATTTTTTTTTAATTTTCTCAAAAAGTGCACTGTCTCAGCCAGGTGCCTAATCCATCGGACTAATAGTAAAAAGTTGAAAGTCCTAATATTCCTCCGTCACTGAATAAATTCAGTCGCAATCATCAAGTTTTACGCCACTCCATAAATCTCCGTCAATACATCTTGCTCATTAATTTTTATTGTCAGAGCGTAAAAGGTATTTTCTTTCGGGAAAAAGCATTTTTACCAGTAGGAAAAAAAAGTGGACTGAGCTAGGTGAAGCAGCAATGAGGCAACCATAGTAAGCGTGTGCGTGTTATGTAAGATTACGGCATCCTACTGATTATCTCACTAAACTGATCCTATTGCTAACTACTAATAATAACAAGTGAATTAAATTAAAAATTTAAAAAACCCCCAACGCAATATGTAATTCACCATTTTTTTGATGGCGGCCATCTTGGATTTTAAATTTTATATAGTGGGCTGTACTCGTTAAGCCCTTTCATTTGATACCCATATTGAGGGGTCGTGGAAGAAAAAAAATAATCCGCCATTTTGTAGCGGCGGCCATCTTGGACCGATTTCCACCAAACATGGCTAAGAACACTCTCGACTACTTTCAAACAAAAAAAACTAAATCAAAATCCGTTCATCCGTTTGGGAGCTACGATGCCACAGACAGACACATACACACACACACACACACAGAGAAAGACAGACAGACAGACAGACACGTCAAACTTATAACACCCCGTCGTTTTTGCGTCGGGGGTTAAAAATGCGAAAGTAAAGATAAGTCTTTGTTGCTTCTTCACACCTAAAAGTTGAATCTATACAGCTGAAGTAGCTACTTAGTTCCACTGGGCGCGTAGTTTTTAGCAGTACAAATAGTAAGATGTACAATAAATAAAGTACCTATGCATTTCTCTTGTATGTACACACTGTTAACAAACTGTCTGAAAGTGGATACAAAATAATGATTTGATTTAAAGATTTAAAAATTAATTTTAAGTTCATGAGTGTACGTTCAAGCGAAAAGGCTACTATGAAGTATGCCCAGTGGCAGCCGTGTGCCTCATTTCTCTTAGTATGAAACTACTTGTAGTATTTCACGTATTCTTTGTTTTTCAGAATAAATTTATGATGGTGTTCTAAAGAAGTTTTGTTCGGGTGTTCTAAGCTTATTGTTCTGACCGAATGACAATAATATTTCGAGACAGGTTCTTTAGACTCAGTTTTCCCTAGTGATGGACGTTTTGTAAAATATATCATCTTCCATTTGATTCGTAAATGAAAATGACACGAAAAATAGAAAATACGGCTCCTTTATATTATCTGAAAAAGATTTTTTCAATTAATATCGAAAGAAATTAATTGACAAGAAATTGGAATTTGATATAAATTTTATTGAAAATTTTTAAAATCAATATTATTTTTTACCATGACAAATTACTGTAAACAAGTTTTAGAACAGTGACATACAAAAAGTATATCTAACACACAACGCAAACCCTTTCAGGACAAGGGCATCGGAACCCATCGAGTAGGTACTCACAGGAGCTAAAACCAACGGACCCTTGACGTGAAGCTCCATAGAATTGTGTGTACATTAAAAAAAGCATTGAGCTGTATGTGCAACAGGAAAAGCTATCCCAAGCAAAGGTCTGGTTTCATTTAAAAACATATTTTTATTAAATTGTGCATATTTTGCTAAAAAATGTAAACTTCACAATTTCAACAATTTTACATACATAAATAAGCACACTTATTATCGAATTGAAAAGTCAGCTAAAATTTTGTGATACGAAGGAGCTACCGGGAAACCGGATTTACATTATAAAGGTTATTTTTAATAATACCTACTACTTACTCCTTAAATTCTTTTGCGCGTTGTATTTAGCTACTAGAGTAATGGCATGTTTTACGAGTATGTATAGTAAATGTGTTTTCGTTTGAATCCTGCTGTAGGTGTAATTTAAGTAAGCTACAGTTACCTATATGCTGCCTAATTGCCACAGTTCGACGGAACACATTAGTGATGTTACGTCTTCTCTAGAACCTTTATTAACTCAATGAAAAAATAATACATTATTGTTGTGGGCCCAGCTCATTCGACGGGAAAATTTTAAGAAAAATCTTGAGTATGCTTTTAAGGTTGTGAATTTTTTACAGGTTTTTGAAAGGCGTTTCGAATTTATTGATATTGCGTTCAGAATAAAATATCACACTTATTACTTATAGAGATTAAATTTTGTGTAAATAAAGTTTGTCGACAAAATAAACTTCTAAATTAATTAAAATTCATATAAAGATAGTTTATAGACTCTACAATGACACTTAATTTTCAATTTTTTTAACAAACAAAACCGATTGACTGCTGTTAGGTTCATTTAAACAAATTTTTATTGGATTGAAATTTGGCACACTTATAACCCACCTCCCACTTCGCGCATTGTCTCATATAATGATTTTGATACTGCGAAACAAGTGGAGCTGGCCATTAAATATAACGATGTAAACGAAAATCTTATGAGAACGTCTTTTTCTTCCAAATATATTAAAAAACTAAAGAAAAGTTTTCATACAAGAAACAAATTGCGGTAGACCAGCATCACATAATGCCCTATGATCATATAGTTGAAAAGAGCACCAAAGTGTCCATAACCGCCCCCGGCCATCAACTATGATGTGTCATTTTACACCGGTTGGCCTCAAATAGCCTATATTACACACTATAGCAAAAAAGGCAAACACCACGGTTTAATATAAAAAAACAATTAAAAAAAAAATAAGTTAATGCATTTAGCTTTGTTTAAAAAAACTAGCTTGCATTCGTTTTTATTAGTATGAAAAGAAACATTGGTTAGGTTTTGATTTCTACAGTCTACATCACAACAATCTCTGCAGTAAAATGTCGACTTAATTAACTTATTATTTATTACTAACGCCTAGGTTGCTAGAGCAGTCGGTAAATTAAATGTTTTTTTATTTATAACAAGTGAAATTATTTTATTTTTTTAAACAAGCTTATTATTTTTACCATCTAGATGATGCTAGAAAAAAACTAAAAAAAAGCTTGCTAAAGCACTCGTCAAGACGAATCAAATGAGTCCAAACTCGATAGGATTGCGTCATTTAATTACCTACGGAGTTCCTATGGCCACCTTCCACCTCCATCATCAGATCAGCTCGATGTCATAATAATATTGCATTGTCATCCGATTTATACACGCATGAGAAATTCATCATGTTAAACTTGCAAGATTTAATTACAGACAGACAGACAACAGACAGGTGATACAATATTAGATATTATGACATGGAGCTGATCTGATGATGGAACTGGAAGGTGGCAATAGGAACTCCGTAATTAAACGACGCAATCCCATCGAGTTTGGGATCGTATGATTCGTCTTGACGAGTACTTTGGTGCTAGATGGTAATAATAATAAAAGCTTGTTTTTTTTTAAATGTCATTTGTTTTAAATTTCGCTAGTGATCGCGTGGCGTTATCATTTATTACTATACTATGTCCCCTACACACGTCGTCCAAATTTCCCGCCGCCCTATTATAAAGGAGGCTCCATAACGCCTGTCGTTTCCCTCCAAGCACTTCATATTGATATTTTTCTAATATTACGGTTTATAGAGCGCTTTATTTATTAATGTATTCAGTAAGCGTGGAAATGAAACGGTAATCAACTCGTATGCTAGCGGTTTTACCCGCTGTACAGTGTTATTACGGGGTCTAAGCTATCTCTATACCAAATTTCAGCCAATCGGTCCACCCGTTTATGAATGAAAGAGTAACACACATCCAGACATCCATACATTCTTAAAAACTTTCACATTTATAATATTAGTAAGATTGGTTTAAATCGGTTCAGTAGTGTTACTACCAGCTTCTTTTAAAATGTTTACTTGTTTAGAAGTCTTATAGGATTGTTCTTTGTAAATAAATTGCAGTTCCAATAAGGTAGGTACATAATATTATTCATATCAAATTAATAAATTACTTTTTTGAAGTCCCTTAATAAGCTAGCCTGTAGGATATTGGGCATTTATAATTTAGGAAAAATAGGAAACAGTTTGCAAAACATTAAGTGGACAAATTTTTGATATTTAATAAAAAAAAAGTTAATCCGATAGCGATAGACGACATAAAATTAAAAATATAACAGAAAGTAGACTCCATACAAGCTAAACTCAACTAATTTAACTACAAAACTAAACTCAATTAATTTAAATTCATTTATTCAAATAGACAACAATGGACGTCAGCTTGTTTTTGGCTGCTCTTTTTTGGCACTTCTGTAACTCATATTATGATTATTTAGTTATATTTTAAGACTCTATCACTCGTTCGAGCATCTCTATGAGAATATGATATAAAACACACAGGCACGACTAACATCTTTACGGCGGAATCTGTTTTTTTTTGTACATAGAGGCGTGAGAAAGTGATGTATATGTCGCAGTCATCTGGTTGAATCTGCTATTTGATTGTATGACCAACGCGTTAATAGAATGATGACATTTAACTGAATGACTAGGTCGAACGTTGATTGAACAAGCGTCACTCAACGTCCAACTAGTTAGCTGATTGTTCAGGGCAATCCGAAATCAGTTGTTAAGGTTAGGTTTGAACAGTGACCACAATGCGCGAGCCGAGCGAGCAAAGCGAGCGTGCCGCGGCAGCGGCCAGCAAAGCGCCGTATCTGGCGCGTGCTGTTTTTTGATACCTGAATGATTTCTTATTGTCATCCTAACCAAACATTACAAAGTCGACTATAGATATTCCATTCAGCGACTATGCTAAACGACGTTTAGTCAAGATTCAAGACGTTGAACGTTACGGTAAACAACTTGACGAGTTGTCCTTTTGTCATTCAATTAAATGTCGTCATTCAATTAACGCGCTAGTCATACAATCAAATGACTGCGACATATATAAAGTCTGATAGCTCCGACCTTCTGTAATATAATAGGTATTTGGTGAGAATAACTAAGCAGGCTGGTTTCACTAATGGCTCACGTCTTCACGACTTTCACGAAAATCATTTTGGAGAACGTTTTATAAATTTTTCATATTTATTTATTCTACCAAGTGTTTTTATTTTCTATCAAGAATAACCCTAGGGCTACTTAGGTACTACTATCCCCATTTTATTCAAGTTTCACGGAATTTTGTAAAGATGCACTTTTTGTTTTACGTTAAATAACTGAAAGCAGAAAGAATGAAATACTAAAAACTTTAAAAATTTCTTTGTATAAATACCTATTTTATTTACCTTTTAAGGGCATTGACTGGTCGAACTTTTTTTTTTTTTTTTTTTGTTCAATTTCCATCTGCAATCAGTCTCCTAACTATAAGCAGATATGCTGTCGAGAGATGGGCATGTCAAGAAATTGATCCAGCGACCAGTTTCCTCTTTCTTTCATTTGTCAAGCTCCATGATGTGCTGTCTCTTAAGCCTTTTGGGATAATTTATGGAGGTCAATTGTGCAGCCAAGTGATTTGGATGGTTTTGTAATCGTTGCTTGTATCGGGACGAGAACTGCTTAACTTCGTCACTGATTGTATTAACTTTTAGTTCACTATGCAGCTCATCGATCTTCAAGAACCACGGTGCATTTGATAGGTTTCTTAAGATGCCATTTTGTGCTCTTTGTATGATAGCTACATTGGTTTTACAGGTGGATCCCCAGAGCTGTATCCCATAAGTCCATATAGGCTTCAGAACTACTTTGTAGATCAGGAGCTTGTTGTCTAAGCTCAGCACTGAGTTTCTGCCTAGTAACCATTGCAGGCTTCGGTATCGAAGATTGACTTCGTCTCTTTTCTTCCGAAGGTGATTCCTCCAGGTTAACCTGCGGTCGAGGTGCATTCCGAGGTACTTGACTGTCTCCTGGTGTGGTAATATGTGTTTCCCCAGGCTAACCTGTGGACAATCACCCTTGCGGAGAGCGAAAGTTGCGTGGGTTGACTTGGACGCGCTGGCTTTAATCCTCCATTTGGTTAACCATCGCTCCACTTTATCCAGCCCCGTTTCTGGTCGAACTAAAATCCTTTTAATCTTCTCGTAACTCAAACAGACATCAAAACATGATTTGGAATAAAATGAAATATAATATCTGGCGATCCCCAATTTAATGGTGGACCTTTGAACGGGGCTATGAACTCAGCGATTCACAGTAATAGTTATACTTATTAGAAGAAAGAGAACAAAACTTTCATCTTATTCAAGCACCTCTTTGTAAAAATGTATCAAATAATGAATATACATACCTCTATGTGTAAGGTTTAGCTGGCCTTCCTTGATTTTCCGAAAAAGTAAAATAACTCGAAAACTGTAAATTATAACATCGTAACTACATTGCGCTTAAATCAACCAATACCAATTCTCTATAATAAGTAGATTCAAATGAATGCTTATAATTCCTAACAACCAGAGGGCCTATTGGCTATCGCCAAACGACATATAAAACACTAGAATCCATAGACAAAATTGCGTGCATTATTTGCTTAAATCTCTTCAATAATATGAGTAGCGTCTTAGCGTCCGTGGCCCAGTGGTCATACGTCCGGATTTTAATACGGAGACCCTGGGTTCAAATCTCAGTGTGTGGCAAAAAGTTCGCCTGGACGCTACCGTGTTTTGGAAGGCACGCAAAACTGTGGGTCCCGGCTGTTTCCTATAAGATATGTAGGAGGCAGTCGTTAGGTCATGTTGCAGGCCCTGTAGTAATCTCGGCGACCTGAAACTGCAACATATAGGTTCGCCACACAACCTAAAAATTGTGATTTGACTCTGACAGTGTAAGTAGGGTAACCTGTTCTGTTGGAGTATAAACCCCAATTATGAGTAAAATAACAAACGCAGCAATGTACATTGAAGTTGTCATCAAACGTAGTGGGTGAGAATTAGCCAATAGGCCCTCAGGTTGACTGTACGAGATTGATTTATGCAATGTGACCGCCAAATTGTTTACCTCTAGTTTTAAGTGTGTTTTGTAGTTACAAAATTCTTTTTATAAATTGGTATGCAATAAAGTGTTTATTCTATTCTACATGCAGCAGATTTTACAATATTCTTCATCAGAAGTTTTTTTTTCTAGTCTATACTGTCCCACTGCTGGGCAAAGACCTCCCCCAAATCCCTGCATGCATCTCTATCCTGCGCCACCACTGGCCAGTCAGTCTGGTGCGCGTCTAGATCGTCTCGCCACCTTTTTCTAGGTCGGCCTCGACGACGCCTTCTGTCTTGTGGTGCCCACTCTTTTTTTTTTTATGTGATGAAGTAGAAGACGAACAAGACGCTCTCCTGATGTTAAGAGATAACGCTGCCCATAATCAGTACAGTGCTACCTAGGAATTTACAATGATGTAAAATTCAAGGAACACTGCACCAACGCTTCTTACTCAAGAGTCATAAGATGTTAAGACTCTTTAGCCCAGTAATTTCACTAGTTACAGTGTCCTCCTACCGAAGCAAAGTAATGTTTGCACATCACTGCTCAGGCGGTAGAATAACTGGCACTGTTGGGGTACCCACCTAGACGACCTCCTGCAAAGGAAGTCTACCCCCTATAAAACCTCTGTAGAGATCCTCGCCCAGCGGTCGGGGTGCATACGACTGACATGACCCGCCCAATCCCATTTTAGTTTGGCTGATTTAATTCATCAGAAGTGCGTTTCCTAAAGATCTGTGGCCCGAGGTCCTCGTGCTCGGCGGTTCATTCGCGTCACGTCTCACCGCTACCCTCATATTTTTATTGACCGCAGCTCAAGAAATGCTCTCCGCAAAACAAAAGGCTTTTAATGTTTTTCAGAGAAATATGAATTATTGAAACAGTGATTTTGTTTTCAAATGGATTGCTATACAAATAGGTACCGGTACAATACAAAGTGTTTATAAACTTATAGATTTTTTATACAGCCTTTGACCACAAGCTCGAGTGATGTTAAGCGACGATATGGACGTAGATGTTAGCAGAATAAACCTAAAAAGTGGGATAAATCCCTCCCAATAAATTCCAATACATTCTGCATTTTTGAGTAATTTATGCGTGTGAATAATTTTAAATCACAGTATGTAAAATGGGCATAGTATGTATTAAGTTGTAGGCGTTCAGTAGAGGTACTCAAAATAGAAAAGATTTCTTACTAATATTATAAACGTGAAAGTTTGTAAGAATGTATGGATGTCTGGATGTATGTTTGTTACTCTTTCACGCCTAAACGGGTGGACCGATTGAGCTGAAATTTGGTATATAGAGATAGCCTAGACCCTGGAATAACATACATATAGGCTATAATAGTACAGCGAATAAAACCGGTGGGCGCAGCTAGAAATATAATAATATGACGTCAAACCAATAACCTAGCCTATTATGAAATAAAAAAACCTAGCATCTAATGACAAAGAATTTGTATTTGTCCCACATATCTTATAGGATACAAAACACTGTAAAGTTCAAGGAATTTCCCGTTTAGCAAGATTTCTAAATGCCACTCGTATTATGTAAAACACCGAGTGCATCGGATTGCTTCCGCTGGAATTTTTATCGGGAATTTTCCGGAAGCTTTCTCTTTGAATCTGTCACGAGAAATATTTAATGATGCGCCAATTTACTCTCGTATTTTATTCACATTTTTAAATTGACGTTTC
This sequence comes from Hemithea aestivaria, assembly GCA_947507615.1. Classification (NCBI taxonomy): domain Eukaryota; kingdom Metazoa; phylum Arthropoda; class Insecta; order Lepidoptera; family Geometridae; genus Hemithea; species Hemithea aestivaria. The sequence goes on along the minus strand of OX382324.1, from coordinate 1,118,033 downwards.
AACATTTTAGGCATTATTTATTTCTTTTTCTATGATACTCACGATAGTATGATTTTGTTATATTATAGAGTTTTTTTGAGCTGATATTTGGAATGTACATATGTATGTATAGTATGTGTAGATTACATCCTGGAATATCACATAGACATACTCGTACTTTGCGCGAGTACAATTATTTAAATGTTGCGTCATGCGTAATTAACTAAGACAAGACAAGATTACTGTTTATTGTAGAAACATAATATTATATTTATTAATAGCCAGTACTAAAATACAGTTTGGTCAACAATGGGCGGCCTTATCGCTGTGAGCGATCTCTTCTCCAGGCAACCAGCCTTTGTACGGAATTATATTATGTAGCTCACTAAATGAGTGGAGTGAGATTTGCTACCAGAAAGTAAAATCATATTTATACCTAAATTCTAAACAATCAAACAAAAAAACCATAAGGAAAATAAAAAAATACGTTTTTATAGATAAATACTTATAATTCCTATAGTCAATGTTGTAATCCTTATAGTTCTTATAGATAAATTATTATAGATACATATAAAAATATTATAAATATATAAACGCTAAATATAAAAAATTCTAAGGTAAAGTAGTTAATTAGCGAAATAGATTTAAAAAGTTAAACTTGAACTAAATTTCGAAATAAAGGACCTTAGTAAAATATTTTCATCATAATATGAAGTTTTCACAAACATTTTCCAGCTCAAAAACATTTCTAGGTCCGTAGTTTCAAGCACTAGGTTTCAAAGATAAACCTAGATAAACAGACGGTTCGCGTAAGCTCGCTCCGCTTATTTCTGATCCTCTCAAGAGCTACGTACCTATTTCTTAAACCTGCATCCTGCACTCAAACTTAGGCTACCTGTCTACTAATACGGAGCTGGATATTCGGAGTGAAGTTTTATGCAATTCACTTAGAAACACTAAATATGCGCAGAGATATCAGTGGCCGTAGCCAAGCGTCAATCACTTGATTAATAAATAACGATAAGTAAATATACTACGAGCTGGAATAACAGTTGACAATAAATAGGTCAAGCGTGCAAAATTTCAGCTCTCTGTCTTATAGTTTCTCCGTAAAGCCGCGGACAGACGGACAGACGGACGGATGGATAGACGGATAGACAAAGCGAAACTATAAAGCTTACGTCACACTGAGGCTGGACGAAACGGTAAAGCGGTCGCGATCTTTATTTTGTTCCTGTCCGCGTTTGCTTTATATGTGACAGGTTACACACAACTAGAACATTACAAAAATACCGTCCCGGATCGCGTTCGCTTTACCGGGATAGTGTGACGTAAGCTTTAGGCTTCTTTGTTGGCTACGGCAGCCTAAAAACGAACGACAACAAATAGAATGATAGCCGCATAAGCACCATCAACAAGCAGTGAAATAAGTTATCATCCACAGTTTTCCCTTTGAGCTACATGAGGTTCCTTAAAACGGGTTTTAAAAGGTCGGCAACGTGATGTAAATACCCAGTGTTGCTTTTTAGGGGGTCGTCTGCTTATTTACCACCAATGACACAAAAAATGGAATTTTACAAGCTTTTATTTACTTTCAACTGTCTGTCTATCTGTCTGTAATCAAATCTTGCAAGTTTAAAATTTTAAAGTTTTCCCGGTGTCCGATTAAGCTGAAATTTTGCATGCCTGTATAAATCGGATGACAATGCAATATTTTTATGACATCGAGCTGATCTGATAATGGAGCTGGAAGGTGGCCATAGGAACTCCGTAATTACACGACGCAACCCCATCGAGTTTGAGCTCATTTTATTTCTCTTGACGAGTACTTTATAGTGCTAGATGGTAATAATAATACGTAAAAGCTTGTTTCTTAATAGTTATTTGTTATACAAGAGTGCAAAGTTGCTTTTTTACCGCGTGCTCAGTTTGTATGACCGAGCTAGCGAAGGATTCTAAAATTAAATCACGAGCGTAGCGAGTGATTTATTAATTAGAATCCTGAGCGTTAGCGAGGGAATCAAAAGAGCACAAGGTCAAAAATCTTTGCACTCGAGTGTGACACATAATTTTTCATCCCCCCTCAGCGAGGAAATAATTCAATGCTAAAAGTTTTTTTTTAAATTATTCTCACCATGGATGCGCACAGTGTTGCCAGTGCACTATCTTCAAAAATAACCAGTATTCAATTTTAATTTACGTAGGTACGCTTACTTAAGAGTCCTTTTCAAGAAAGAGGTCCCACGAAATTTAGCGGAACTAATTTTTTATTCTATTATTATTGACTTCATATTTTAAATAATTTTTATTTGTTACATAAAATAAATATCTTTTTGATTAAGAAATTAAATATGAGAAATTATGAGGCGTTAAAAAGTTAAAGGTATTTAAACTTTTAAAATGTGCAATAGTGGCGTCCCGCAAAAAGGTCTCCTTTCGTGAAAAGCACTCTACCTATTCGTTTTAGTGATTATTTTCTCATTTTCAGTTTATTACAGTGAGAAATCGTTAATAAAAAAGTTACTAAAAAGTAATACTTTGAAAAAATATTGCTACTAACTAGATAAAGTTATAAAAAATTGGCTTATTCTATTAACTCTGCTAAATTAACTCAACTATTATGTACTATTACAGTACTATATGTATATTATAATTCATTAAAAACATTATTGCCTCGAAATGTAAATTATATCTAAACAACTAACGTAAATATAGTTCAAAAGAAACGTAATATGTTATAAAAGTAACTTACTGGCAAAGCTGATGGTGCGCCCAAAGCAAATTTAAAAAAAAAGTTTACTAAAGAGGTTCTTACTCCGAGTTTTTAACAAATATAAAAAAGTTGTACGCTTATTTCGGTACCATAGAGGTGGAAGTAAATAGGTTTAATTATGTTTTTGTCTCTAGAGGGTAAAGTAAATTTGAATTTCTCTAGAGGATAATATGGACTTTTCCAGTCAGATATCGAAGCGCAAAAATACACTTTCCGAGGTGGGGGGATGAAAAAGTATTTTTGAAATTTCACTTGTTATTTCTTTTACTAGTCTGCCAGGTAGCTTGGCACCAATGAACAGGCAGCCTTAAGCTCTGAGATAAGTCTTTAACATCTGTTACTGTGGGTTATATCCATTGCACTACTTTCTTATCTTAGAGCAGCTACTTGTGGAGGTGACTCGTGGATAATAAAAAAATCGATTACTATTTCCTAGAATAATAAATTATACTTAATTGATAGCGTGGAGTGGTTATTTTCAATTCAATTCATTTATTTCGACCAAAATTCAAGTCATAAGTCATTTTACCAGTATATAAATTGTTTATTTATTCTTATTTCTTTTTCTTTTGTGTACACCTTTTTTAACATCGAATTTTATCAAAACATATCATAAGACGAAACCGTGCGGCTAGGTCAGGAAGGTGGCAAAGGATTGGGATACTTGAATGGATTTGGAGGAGGTCTTTCCCTGGCAGTGGGATAGAACAGACTAGCATCAAAGTGCATCCATTTCTAGACTTTTCATTATCTTGCCAATTGATAAACGACTATTAAATGTTTTACCTCCTTAAAAGATGCTCTATGTTTCTACAAAACTTTTTCGATCTGTAGGAAATCCGAGCCGGTGTAAACTGAGCCATACATACGATCCCTCGGGAACCAATTAATGGTAAATTGTGAGGCTTTGGAGACCAGGGTCTAGTGGCCAGCGTAAATCATGGGATCTTCGCCTCATTGGATGAGATTTTAAAACATTTCTTACATACGAGTACATCCGTACTAATATTATAAATGTGAATGTGTGTACGTCTGTGACCTCTTCACGCCTAAACCACTGAACCGATTTAGATCAAATTTGGAATAGAGATAGTTCAAGTCTCGGGAAATTATACCTATCATCATCAGCCTGTGTTCGTCCACTGCTGGACATAGGCCTCCCCCATGGCACGCCACTCAACTCGTTCCCCCGTCTTCCTCCTCCACCCGCTCCCCGCGACCTTCCGGATATCGTCACCCCATCTCGCCCAAGGACGACCTACACTACGTTTGCCGAGACGCGGTCTCCACTCTAGAACCCGTGTACCCCATCGGTTATCGGTTCTGCGGCAAATGTGACCAGCCCATTGCCACTTCAACTTACTAATCCTTTCGGCTATGTCGGTAACTCTGGTTCTCTGCCGAATCACCTCATTTCTGATGCGATCCTTTAGAGAGACGCCGAGCATAGCCCGCTCCATAGCTCGCTGAGCAACTTTAAACTTGTGAACCAATCTAACCGTAAGGGTCCACGTTTCGGCTCCGTATGTCATTACAGGTAAGACGCATTGGTTGAAGACTTTAGTCTTCAGACACTGTGGTATACGTGACGAAAAGACTCGACGAAGTTTTCCAAATGCAGCCCATCCCAGCTGAATCCTTCGAATAGCCTCCCTCTCGAAGTTGTTTTTACCTAACTGCACTGTTTGCCCAAGGTATACATACTCCTGAACAACTTCAATAGGCAGTCCATTAACGATAACCGGTTCCGGAGCGACCTGTTCATTGAACATCACTTTAGTCTTGTCTATGTTCATCCGGAGACCGACACGTTGGGAAGAATCAGCTAGACTGGTCAGCATTTGTTGCAAATCTTCCAGCGTTTCCGCCATTATGACGATGTCATCCGCAAATCGCAGATGTGAAATACACTCGCCGTTGATATTGATGCCCTGTCCAGTCCAGTCCAGCGTCTTAAACACATCCTCTAGAGCGTTGGAAAACAATTTGGGGGATATTACATCCCCTTGTCTCACACCTCGTTTTAAAGGGATATGTTTCGTCTGCCGGTTCTGTACTTGGACAGTCATTGTGGCGGTATCGTACAAACTTTTCAACACCTGGATATATCGCCAGTCAACTTGGCACCGCTGCAAAGACTCCAGAACAGACCAAGTTACACCTATGGAAAATATGGAACCTATGGAAATTATACCTATGGATTTAAATAATAAAATTTTTATCCCCACGACGACGCAGAAGATAAAAGTTTGTGTTAGTCATGTGGTTAGTGAATATTTTGTAGTTTTTACATCTGAGAACATTATTAATTTAATTTTGGGATTAATCTACAACAGTGCTACACACTGTCACATCACAACCTACTAAGAAAAGTGTAGCTTCACTCTAATAAAATGTTTTCTTTATCGGAATGTTAATTCCATTTGCTGTGGATTAACGCGTGTCATACAATTAAATTTACATTCAATCACGACTTCATTTCATAGTGTTCTCAGAATTTATTCAGTTCTACGTATATAAGAGCATAATAAATGCGCAGAAGGCTACAGCAATTAAAGCAGATAGCGCGAACAAATACAATAATGACGCCATTTACAGTTAATACAATTTTGGAAGCCCACTTTTTGTATTTTTCTTATAGAGAAATGAGTGACAAGACAAGTAAATCAGGTGACCAGGGGTAAGTGTTATGATTATTGCCTTTATAAGACACCGTGCCATCCAGTGCTTTGAACTTCGAAACCATAGACAAGAGATTGGTTTTCTTGTCTATATTTGAAATACAAAATTGTACACTGCACTGCGCTTGTCACCCCGCCCGGCCTGTGTGATATAAGTTGTTGAATCTCGTCAAGTCCAGTAATTTTACTGGCATCACGCGGGGTGTCTGCTTGTGTATCGGCGTCTAATATAAAAAAAAACCTTCTGAAACACACTCGCTGGCCAGAAGTTGCATAAGGTAGATATTTACTGGTCTTTGCACAGTAGTACAGAATTAATAGTCAGTGAAATAAATAAAAAACTTTTTAAAAACAAGCTTTTATTATTATTACCATCCAGCACCAAAGTACTCATCAAGACGAATCAAATGAGCTCAAACCCGATGGGGTTGAGCCGTTTAATTATGGAGTTCCTATGGCCTTCCAGATCCATCATCAGATGAGCTCGATGTCATAATAATATTGGATTGTCATGCGATTTATACATGTCAAAAAAGAAATTCAGATCAATCGGATAGGTAGCGGGAAGTAGGTAAAATTAAATTTACAAGATTTGATTACAGACAGACAGACAACAGAGAGGTGAAAGTAAATAAAGGCTTCTAAGAAGACATATTGTCGTGACGTGTCTCGACCGCGGTATCTGCCTCCATTACTACAGCGTGTGTAATGCGCCTGTAGTGGTGTAATCAACACCAGCCTGATGACTAATGAGCCGCCATTCATGCACCGCCTCGCGACACTCACCTTTGACCTGGAGGACACTTTGACACTTCATCACGACTTATATTTTACACTTTCTAGCATTATATGGATACTTGAATATGTGTACTGAAAACTTGTGTGCTTTAATTGATGTGCATGTACGTGGTAGTATTTTTATGAAAACTATTGTAGAATATAATCTTCTTTGAAACGAAATATTAAATAAACACCTCTAGATTATTAATTATGCGAGCGTATCTGGAATGTAAGTGTATTTTTCAAAACATACGTACAAATAAAAAAACTTTGTTGTCAGAAATAAAACTCAAAAAAAAAAATTGTACGTACCTAATTTTACGTATAGGTAAGCAGTAGATAGATGTTTCTTATTATGAATTCACTGTGAAGATAATCAATTTCTTGAAAGTTCAATGCTGTGAAAGTTTGGAAACTTTGTTTTAGGAGTTGCGAATACTTCTGTTTAATGAATTAAATTAAGATGCATTAGATATTCCGTAACAAGAGTTTCGTTCTTAGTGTCGTTAATGGCCATAGCTCTACGAACACTTATTGTATATGCCTACCTAGGGCGCAATTTACAATCAAATTTGTCTATCTGCTCGTTTATTGTCACATTTTAACAATATATAGAAAAAAAAAAAGTGTGTGCGTGTAACCTTTACGCGCGATTGAAGTAAAACTTCTTTGGCGTTGACGACATATATCACTGAAATGATTAAATATTAACTTAAATAAATAAATATTATATTATAATTTAATTATATTTATTATTCATGTGCTTTACAAAGATTATTTAAATGTTATATTAATATTATTCAAATTATTATTTTTAAATGGCGGAAACTACACAGACTATAGTAAGCGTTACTTCCGTCAGAAAAAAAAATCTGAGTTACTCCCTAGTCGCGCCTAAAGAAGTTTTCAACCAATCAGAATTATTATTTTTAAATGGCGGAAACTACACAGACTATAGTAAGCGTTACTTCCGTCAGAAAAAAAAATCTGAGTTACTCCCTAGTCGCGCCTAAAGAAGTTTTACTTCAAAAAACCTTGAAATATTCTACCGTTCCAGTACGGAGTCAAATTATTAAACTTATTTTTTATTAAATTTTGCTCTCTGGTAGGTTAGAGGTAGCGTTTTTGAAAATAAATTCATGATATAAGATAAAAGGTGTTTCGTTTTGCGAAAACACTCCCATTAGGGGCATGTATTATGTACCTAGATTCTGTAAGTAGACAAAAGATGGTGCAGCAAAACGAAACACCTTTTATCTTATATCATGAATTTATTTTCAAAAACGCTACCTCTAACCTACCAGAGAGCAAAATTTAATAAAAAATAAGTTTAATAATTTGACTCCGTACTGGAACGGTAGAATATTTCAAGGTTTTTTGAAGTAAAACTTCTTTAGGCGCGACTAGGGAGTAACTCAGATTTTTTTTTCTGACGGAAGTAACGCTTACTATAGTCTGTGTAGTTTCCGCCATTTAAAAATAATAATTCTGATTGGTTGAAAACTTCTTTAGGCGCGACTAGGGAGTAACTCAGATTTTTTTTTCTGACGGAAGTAACGCTTACTATAGTCTGTGTAGTTTCCGCCATTTAAAAATAATAATTTGAATAATATTAATATAACATTTAAATAATCTTTGTAAAGCACATGAATAATAAATATAATTAAATTATAATATAATATTTATTTATTTAAGTTAATATTTAATCATTTCAGTGATATATGTCGTCAACGCCAAAGAAGTTTTACTTCAATCGCGCGTAAAGGTTACACGCACACACTTTTTTTTTTTCTATATATTGTTAAAATGTGACAATAAACGAGCAGATAGACAAATTTGATTGTAAATTGCGCCCTAGGTAGGCATATACAATAAGTGTTCGTAGAGCTATGGCCATTAACGACACTAAGAACGAAACTCTTGTTACGGAATATCTAATGCATCTTAATTTAATTCATTAAACAGAAGTATTCGCAACTCCTAAAACAAAGTTTCCAAACTTTCACAGCATTGAACTTTCAAGAAATTGATTATCTTCACAGTGAATTCATAATAAGAAACATCTATCTACTGCTTACCTATACGTAAAATTAGGTACGTACAATTTTTTTTTTTGAGTTTTATTTCTGACAACAAAGTTTTTTTATTTGTACGTATGTTTTGAAAAATACACTTACATTCCAGATACGCTCGCATAATTAATAATCTAGAGGTGTTTATTTAATATTTCGTTTCAAAGAAGATTATATTCTACAATAGTTTTCATAAAAATACTACCACGTACATGCACATCAATTAAAGCACACAAGTTTTCAGTACACATATTCAAGTATCCATATAATGCTAGAAAGTGTAAAATATAAGTCGTGATGAAGTGTCAAAGTGTCCTCCAGGTCAAAGGTGAGTGTCGCGAGGCGGTGCATGAATGGCGGCTCATTAGTCATCAGGCTGGTGTTGATTACACCACTACAGGCGCATTACACACGCTGTAGTAATGGAGGCAGATACCGCGGTCGAGACACGTCACGACAATATGTCTTCTTAGAAGCCTTTATTTACTTTCACCTCTCTGTTGTCTGTCTGTCTGTAATCAAATCTTGTAAATTTAATTTTACCTACTTCCCGCTACCTATCCGATTGATCTGAATTTCTTTTTTGACATGTATAAATCGCATGACAATCCAATATTATTATGACATCGAGCTCATCTGATGATGGATCTGGAAGGCCATAGGAACTCCATAATTAAACGGCTCAACCCCATCGGGTTTGAGCTCATTTGATTCGTCTTGATGAGTACTTTGGTGCTGGATGGTAATAATAATAAAAGCTTGTTTTTAAAAAGTTTTTTATTTATTTCACTGACTATTAATTCTGTACTACTGTGCAAAGACCAGTAAATATCTACCTTATGCAACTTCTGGCCAGCGAGTGTGTTTCAGAAGGTTTTTTTTTATATTAGACGCCGATACACAAGCAGACACCCCGCGTGATGCCAGTAAAATTACTGGACTTGACGAGATTCAACAACTTATATCACACAGGCCGGGCGGGGTGACAAGCGCAGTGCAGTG
>OX382324.1:983546-1108546 GCA_947507615.1 Hemithea aestivaria | reverse complement strand
GTAAAACATTTAATAGTCGTTTATCAATTGGCAAGATAATGAAAAGTCTAGAAATGGATGCACTTTGATGCTAGTCTGTTCTATCCCACTGCCAGGGAAAGACCTCCTCCAAATCCATTCAAGTATCCCAATCCTTTGCCACCTTCCTGACCTAGCCGCACGGTTTCGTCTTATGATATGTTTTGATAAAATTCGATGTTAAAAAAGGTGTACACAAAAGAAAAAGAAATAAGAATAAATAAACAATTTATATACTGGTAAAATGACTTATGACTTGAATTTTGGTCGAAATAAATGAATTGAATTGAAAATAACCACTCCACGCTATCAATTAAGTATAATTTATTATTCTAGGAAATAGTAATCGATTTTTTTATTATCCACGAGTCACCTCCACAAGTAGCTGCTCTAAGATAAGAAAGTAGTGCAATGGATATAACCCACAGTAACAGATGTTAAAGACTTATCTCAGAGCTTAAGGCTGCCTGTTCATTGGTGCCAAGCTACCTGGCAGACTAGTAAAAGAAATAACAAGTGAAATTTCAAAAATACTTTTTCATCCCCCCACCTCGGAAAGTGTATTTTTGCGCTTCGATATCTGACTGGAAAAGTCCATATTATCCTCTAGAGAAATTCAAATTTACTTTACCCTCTAGAGACAAAAACATAATTAAACCTATTTACTTCCACCTCTATGGTACCGAAATAAGCGTACAACTTTTTTATATTTGTTAAAAACTCGGAGTAAGAACCTCTTTAGTAAACTTTTTTTTTAAATTTGCTTTGGGCGCACCATCAGCTTTGCCAGTAAGTTACTTTTATAACATATTACGTTTCTTTTGAACTATATTTACGTTAGTTGTTTAGATATAATTTACATTTCGAGGCAATAATGTTTTTAATGAATTATAATATACATATAGTACTGTAATAGTACATAATAGTTGAGTTAATTTAGCAGAGTTAATAGAATAAGCCAATTTTTTATAACTTTATCTAGTTAGTAGCAATATTTTTTCAAAGTATTACTTTTTAGTAACTTTTTTATTAACGATTTCTCACTGTAATAAACTGAAAATGAGAAAATAATCACTAAAACGAATAGGTAGAGTGCTTTTCACGAAAGGAGACCTTTTTGCGGGACGCCACTATTGCACATTTTAAAAGTTTAAATACCTTTAACTTTTTAACGCCTCATAATTTCTCATATTTAATTTCTTAATCAAAAAGATATTTATTTTATGTAACAAATAAAAATTATTTAAAATATGAAGTCAATAATAATAGAATAAAAAATTAGTTCCGCTAAATTTCGTGGGACCTCTTTCTTGAAAAGGACTCTTAAGTAAGCGTACCTACGTAAATTAAAATTGAATACTGGTTATTTTTGAAGATAGTGCACTGGCAACACTGTGCGCATCCATGGTGAGAATAATTTAAAAAAAAACTTTTAGCATTGAATTATTTCCTCGCTGAGGGGGGATGAAAAATTATGTGTCACACTCGAGTGCAAAGATTTTTGACCTTGTGCTCTTTTGATTCCCTCGCTAACGCTCAGGATTCTAATTAATAAATCACTCGCTACGCTCGTGATTTAATTTTAGAATCCTTCGCTAGCTCGGTCATACAAACTGAGCACGCGGTAAAAAAGCAACTTTGCACTCTTGTATAACAAATAACTATTAAGAAACAAGCTTTTACGTATTATTATTACCATCTAGCACTATAAAGTACTCGTCAAGAGAAATAAAATGAGCTCAAACTCGATGGGGTTGCGTCGTGTAATTACGGAGTTCCTATGGCCACCTTCCAGCTCCATTATCAGATCAGCTCGATGTCATAAAAATATTGCATTGTCATCCGATTTATACAGGCATGCAAAATTTCAGCTTAATCGGACACCGGGAAAACTTTAAAATTTTAAACTTGCAAGATTTGATTACAGACAGATAGACAGACAGTTGAAAGTAAATAAAAGCTTGTAAAATTCCATTTTTTGTGTCATTGGTGGTAAATAAGCAGACGACCCCCTAAAAAGCAACACTGGGTATTTACATCACGTTGCCGACCTTTTAAAACCCGTTTTAAGGAACCTCATGTAGCTCAAAGGGAAAACTGTGGATGATAACTTATTTCACTGCTTGTTGATGGTGCTTATGCGGCTATCATTCTATTTGTTGTCGTTCGTTTTTAGGCTGCCGTAGCCAACAAAGAAGCCTAAAGCTTACGTCACACTATCCCGGTAAAGCGAACGCGATCCGGGACGGTATTTTTGTAATGTTCTAGTTGTGTGTAACCTGTCACATATAAAGCAAACGCGGACAGGAACAAAATAAAGATCGCGACCGCTTTACCGTTTCGTCCAGCCTCAGTGTGACGTAAGCTTTATAGTTTCGCTTTGTCTATCCGTCTATCCATCCGTCCGTCTGTCCGTCTGTCCGCGGCTTTACGGAGAAACTATAAGACAGAGAGCTGAAATTTTGCACGCTTGACCTATTTATTGTCAACTGTTATTCCAGCTCGTAGTATATTTACTTATCGTTATTTATTAATCAAGTGATTGACGCTTGGCTACGGCCACTGATATCTCTGCGCATATTTAGTGTTTCTAAGTGAATTGCATAAAACTTCACTCCGAATATCCAGCTCCGTATTAGTAGACAGGTAGCCTAAGTTTGAGTGCAGGATGCAGGTTTAAGAAATAGGTACGTAGCTCTTGAGAGGATCAGAAATAAGCGGAGCGAGCTTACGCGAACCGTCTGTTTATCTAGGTTTATCTTTGAAACCTAGTGCTTGAAACTACGGACCTAGAAATGTTTTTGAGCTGGAAAATGTTTGTGAAAACTTCATATTATGATGAAAATATTTTACTAAGGTCCTTTATTTCGAAATTTAGTTCAAGTTTAACTTTTTAAATCTATTTCGCTAATTAACTACTTTACCTTAGAATTTTTTATATTTAGCGTTTATATATTTATAATATTTTTATATGTATCTATAATAATTTATCTATAAGAACTATAAGGATTACAACATTGACTATAGGAATTATAAGTATTTATCTATAAAAACGTATTTTTTTATTTTCCTTATGGTTTTTTTGTTTGATTGTTTAGAATTTAGGTATAAATATGATTTTACTTTCTGGTAGCAAATCTCACTCCACTCATTTAGTGAGCTACATAATATAATTCCGTACAAAGGCTGGTTGCCTGGAGAAGAGATCGCTCACAGCGATAAGGCCGCCCATTGTTGACCAAACTGTATTTTAGTACTGGCTATTAATAAATATAATATTATGTTTCTACAATAAACAGTAATCTTGTCTTGTCTTAGTTAATTACGCATGACGCAACATTTAAATAATTGTACTCGCGCAAAGTACGAGTATGTCTATGTGATATTCCAGGATGTAATCTACACATACTATACATACATATGTACATTCCAAATATCAGCTCAAAAAAACTCTATAATATAACAAAATCATACTATCGTGAGTATCATAGAAAAAGAAATAAATAATGCCTAAAATGTTGAAACGTCAATTTAAAAATGTGAATAAAATACGAGAGTAAATTGGCGCATCATTAAATATTTCTCGTGACAGATTCAAAGAGAAAGCTTCCGGAAAATTCCCGATAAAAATTCCAGCGGAAGCAATCCGATGCACTCGGTGTTTTACATAATACGAGTGGCATTTAGAAATCTTGCTAAACGGGAAATTCCTTGAACTTTACAGTGTTTTGTATCCTATAAGATATGTGGGACAAATACAAATTCTTTGTCATTAGATGCTAGGTTTTTTTATTTCATAATAGGCTAGGTTATTGGTTTGACGTCATATTATTATATTTCTAGCTGCGCCCACCGGTTTTATTCGCTGTACTATTATAGCCTATATGTATGTTATTCCAGGGTCTAGGCTATCTCTATATACCAAATTTCAGCTCAATCGGTCCACCCGTTTAGGCGTGAAAGAGTAACAAACATACATCCAGACATCCATACATTCTTACAAACTTTCACGTTTATAATATTAGTAAGAAATCTTTTCTATTTTGAGTACCTCTACTGAACGCCTACAACTTAATACATACTATGCCCATTTTACATACTGTGATTTAAAATTATTCACACGCATAAATTACTCAAAAATGCAGAATGTATTGGAATTTATTGGGAGGGATTTATCCCACTTTTTAGGTTTATTCTGCTAACATCTACGTCCATATCGTCGCTTAACATCACTCGAGCTTGTGGTCAAAGGCTGTATAAAAAATCTATAAGTTTATAAACACTTTGTATTGTACCGGTACCTATTTGTATAGCAATCCATTTGAAAACAAAATCACTGTTTCAATAATTCATATTTCTCTGAAAAACATTAAAAGCCTTTTGTTTTGCGGAGAGCATTTCTTGAGCTGCGGTCAATAAAAATATGAGGGTAGCGGTGAGACGTGACGCGAATGAACCGCCGAGCACGAGGACCTCGGGCCACAGATCTTTAGGAAACGCACTTCTGATGAATTAAATCAGCCAAACTAAAATGGGATTGGGCGGGTCATGTCAGTCGTATGCACCCCGACCGCTGGGCGAGGATCTCTACAGAGGTTTTATAGTAAGCGTTACTTCCGTCAGAAAAAAAAATCTGAGTTACTCCCTAGTCGCGCCTAAAGAAGTTTTACTTCAAAAAACCTTGAAATATTCTACCGTTCCAGTACGGAGTCAAATTATTAAACTTATTTTTTATTAAATTTTGCTCTCTGGTAGGTTAGAGGTAGCGTTTTTGAAAATAAATTCATGATATAAGATAAAAGGTGTTTCGTTTTGCTGCACCATCTTTTGTCTACTTACAGAATCTAGGTACATAATACATGCCCCTAATGGGAGTGTTTTTTAGCGAAAACAAAAAAAAAAAACACCATTATATAGTATCTCTAACTTTACCATCATCCATAGCAGTTTGACATTACACGTACGCAGACGTGTAACGAGGAGTCTGCGTTCGCTTCATTAAAACAATTTACTGCGAGCTCTGAGATCGGCTGAGTTAGCACGTACTTCACACTTTCATCTCGAATTCTTGACTTTTCAGGTAGCTCGTTACGGGGTAGGTGACCTTTGAGATTGTGTGCCTAAGAATAGACCTCAAATTTCAAGGTGTCCTGATATATTGATATAGGTACAAAATACATACGAAATTTTGTAGATACTCGTTAAATATAGTATATCTCAATATAAATAGGATTTATAGTTTATTAAGTGATCGAATCCCAAAGATATACACATACTTACCTACTCAAATACATTAAACAATCATGCACAGAAAATGGTTAACAACTAAGACCTGAAGCTCAGAAGACAGGCTATTTTACGCTGTAATTATTAGTCTTAATCTTTCCTAAAGAACATTTATTATTTCCATTAAATGCGAAACAGTTATAACAAAAAATAATTGCTAATGATGTACATAAGTTATTTCAAACGTAATAAGTCAAGGAGCAGTATAATGACATGATTTGAACTGTAATTATTACACTCAGAATGCGTTATGTAAACATGTAGAGCTATTAAGATCATCTAAGTGATTTTTCAAATTAGTAACACGTAACTTGTTAATAACCTAAAAACAAAGCCAATGAACATTGCTTTATGCCTTACCTCCTACGAAGAAAAAAATGTTCCCTTCTTCGTAGCTTACCTCACATATGCATGTCAAACTTGGCCATTACTAAAAAAAACATATTAATAGGATACAAATATTATGTCAAAGAAGCAAAGAGAAAAAAATTATATGGGACTCAAATTAAGTGACCGGGAGAGAAAAACAGATTTAAGACATAAACCCAAGGTGATAGATGCTGTAGAAAAATGGAGATAGGCAAATAGCCGAAATAAAGTTCCAAAACGACTTTTAAAATCACGATCATCATCACGTTTACTCAAATGTAAACATACCCTAAATCTTAAAATGCAAATCAAGCTATTAAATCGTTTATAAAGATTAGTCCAGGTCACGAGTGCTAACAGTAACCGTTATGCTCAAGATCTTGATCTACCTATGTGCTGTGGAGTTAGTAGCGGGCCAGGGAGAGGTAGCCGAGGGTTCCAAGGATGAGCCGCTGGGGCTGAAGAACGGGGAGAGAGGACCGGTGGTACTGAAAGAGGAGAGAGGACCGGTGGTGTATGACGCGTACTTCGGCAAACCTGTCACTGACAAGAGGAATGACTACTTGGCCGGTATTGTGAACTCGTCTATGTGAGTATTTTGTTCTTCTATAATCAAAAGGAAAGGTTTTACAGGTGGTAGGCATTGGCTGTGACTAGTTACCACCCACTGGACATAACAATGTCGCCAAGCTGTCGTTATGACCGCGTTCCGCCACGATGTTGAATGAAGCCAGGGAGGGATTTATCCATCGATTTTTCAAATGCAGTCTCGCAGTCGTCGCATCGTGTCGTGTAACTATTGACTATTTGAAATAAATCAAGTTAATTTAATTTATGAATATTATTAAAATTCTTTAATAAAAAAGATAAGTGCTCTGTCACGCAAAAACAAGAAAAAAATTGATTACCACCAATCTCTGCATGCTGGAAACCTGGAAGAACACATAAAAGGCTACTTTTATCTCAATTTTCCCACGTAACCGACTTACGAAAATGAGACCACGGGCGCAGCTAGTTATTCGTAAATTATATAAACGCATTTATTGAATTGAACTAGTCAATCGTTAATGATATAAACGCATTAATTGAACTGAACTGAATTAGTTAATTGTAAATGTATAATCACTAGCAATCATTAAATTAAAATGATGCATCAAAACAAGCATTAAACGGTTGAATACCTCCTAAGTGTCCATAACATTATCGGCGAGGAATTAATTTTCTGGTCGAGCGGCCAACGAAACTACACGAGTGAGGAAATATCCTATTATACACCCAACCCTCGAGAATTGTGTTACGCAGTTTGTTACACGATCCCATATGTGCGGATAAACTATGCCTACGCAACGCTTCAACTATTGCAATTTTCCAAAATAACATTTTATAAAAAAAAAATACTTTATCCTTTGTATTTTTTCAAAGCTGTAGTAAGCCAATCATTTTTTTATTTGCAAAATAATGTTTTTTTTTTACACAAAAAAGTAAGAATATTAAGGGGTTAGGTAACGAACATACATCCATACATTTTTACAAACTTTCGCGTTTATAATATTAATAAGAAATAAGATTTATGAGACCTCATTTATAAGGTACTCGAGCAGCTAAAGGCGTAAATAAAATAAAATAAATAATTGCCTGGGTTCTGAAAGTCTGTGACCGTGAATCTAATAAGGACTAACTTGTTTCCTAGTCTTTGTACAGTGGTAGTCGAGCCTTGTAAGAAGGATGAGTATCGACGAGTGGATGGAACATGCACCAACCCCAAATATCCGTCGCGAGGGGCGCGGTACACCCCTCTGCCTCGTCTGCTGCCCCCAATGTTTGGACCAGGTATGCTATGATAGATAGCTGATTGGCTCATTAGTATGTAGGGGAAATTTCATGTCCCGTCCTAAAATGCATTTAACACCATATAAAATGTAGAGCTACATAAACAGGATTATTTGTTTCTGTCTATGGGATTATTTAATCTTCTGCCAAAAAATCCAGAAATTAATGAACTTTCTTTTGTAGGAAATTCGCTAAGATCAGCCAAAGATGGATCTGAACTTCCTTCCACTCGCATGATCAGGACCACCCTCCTTGGAGATGGCTTCTTCACAGATCACGACTTTACCAACTTGGCGACTCATATTTTCGTATTCTCTTTTGTTGATAATGTAGATCTGGTTTATTTACGTAGGTATTATCAATATTGTTTGGACATATTAGGCTGTTGAAAGGTCTATTTTCTAAATTATAGTCTTCTTCCAGTTCGGTACGCTACGAGATTAAATGCGATCAACTGCTGCATCAACAACCAGGTGGAAAACCCGCTGAATCCCTTCTGCATACCTATAGAAGTACCAGCCGATGATCCATACTTACGCCGCACTGGGGTCCGATGTATGAACCTGACCAGGGTTGAGACTTATCAGGATTATGGATGTTTACCTCGCACTTTACCACTTGAAAGGGTAAAATGAACTTTTTATAAGAAAACATCAGCTTTTTTCTGGTGATTTTGATTCTAATTTGAAGTTTTTATATTATTTTTAATAGTATAACAGAGTACCACCTATGCTAGATCTGTCAGTGATTTATGGCAACACAGAACTGCGAGGTCGACAGATTCGAGCCAACCAAGGTGGACTCCTCGCTTTCATGATGGAGGGAGACCGTGAGGTTCCTCTAGGTCTGTCACCGTTCTGCCTTGAGAATAGACTTCCTCTTGAAACTTCCTGCTACAATTATGGTACGAAACTCTTCAAACTGGCAGATAATAATTATTAAATCTTATTCTCTTGAGAAGGTATTCTCAATCTTTCCATTTACAGGCGATAACCTTCAAGGCAATCTTCTCCCAGGAATTTATCTAACTGCCATGTGGTTCTTCCGAGAGCATAACCACATTGCCAGGAAGGTGGCTAAACTAAATCCTTGCTGGGATGATGAGAAGTTGTATCAGACTGCCAGGAAGATCAACATCGCGCAGTGGCAATATATATTTTATTATGAGCTGGTTGCTGAATTAATGGGTAAGGTTGGATTCAAAATAATAAGCAAATAAACGGCCAATATTTCACTATATTCGTCTGCTCTTTGCCATTTCACTCTTGTGTGTGATCTCGTCAGCCATTCAGCTTTTGGATGATCCGGATATTGGCCTAAACTTGGGTCACCACTGACCCTATCATTTACTTTATTGACCAGGTCGCAAAAATGCTCTGGCTGATGGGCTCATCTATGACACCTCCGGTTACGTGGATGACTTTGACCCTTACTACGAGCCTGGAGTATTCAGGGAATACGTCATCGGCTGTAGATGGTTCCACACCTTCCAATCTGGATTTAATGAGTAAGTTAGTTCATGAAGTCTGCACCATACTGAACATCTTGGCCTGAAATTTGCAACCTATCTATAAAAAATAATAGAGAGATTGCAATTTTCAGAATTAAGGTATATTCAAGCAAGAATTTATGTGCAATGGATGATGATTTGATTATAATATTTGGAGTAATAAAACTAGCTAAAACTATTTATGTATAACAACTCCTTCAAAATTTAATCAGAGTAGCACCAAGTAGCCTGGTTTTGCATTGCAGCCTTTATCGCAAAGGCAAGTATACCGGCTCAAGAACAGCTGTGGATGATGGCTTGAGAAGCGGCATCCTGGCAGTTAACAACACCGAGAAAGACTTGACTGAAGGGTCCTTCAATCAGGCTGCTGATGGATTCGATATGATCATTGATCCTGATGTAAGTTTAAAAAATATATTGAGAACTATTTCAATTTTTCTTTTCTTCAAAAATTATTGTAGAGATTGTCTGTGCAGAAGTATGTTTACCGGAGAGTGAATGAAGGAAATGTGAGGGTTCATAAAGCAGAATGAAGAAGAAAACCATGTGCTGTCCCTATCTTATGTGGGATAAAGGCAGGAAAATGATGATTTAAAATTTTCTTTGCAATCGCAGGCAGGCCAAATGTAATCTCATCATCATCATAGGTCTTTGTGTCTATTTTATAGACGATTTAATATAACCTGTTACCACACGCAAGAATTTGATTGTAGTTGGCCGAAAGAATCCACGGCGAAGCTCAAGCTGCATCAGACCTGCCCGCCATAGACATGATGAGGGGGCGCGACGCTGGCCTGCCGCCGTATAACCACTACCGTAAGTTCTGCGGCATGAAGGTCGCCAAGAAGTTTGAAGACTTCCGTGACACCATAGATAAGGATGTAAGTACTGAAAAAGACCATGACAATCTGAATGGAGGAAACAATCAAGAAGGGGTTTGACCTTCGGTAAAATTTCTTTGGTTTTACCCAAAAGAAAAGTATATAAGTATTATATCCGTTATCCTGACCACCATATTACAAGCATTAAGTTGCTTAGTTTGGGGTTAGGTGGCGTTGTGTGAAACGTCCTGAAATATTTATTTATTTATTTATTTATTTGGTTTTACCCCGTCTACTTGTCAAACAATACGTCAGCAAGGACCGACACCACGTTGGCCTTACAACTAGGGATGAAAATGTCCGAATGTTTCCGAAACTTTCCATGAATACTTCCAATGTTTCCGGAAATATAGGGAAACATTGCAGGAAACTTTCCAAAATTTCCAGATTAACACTGAATTTTTGAATGCGTTTTTTTGACTACTACGGCCTTTTGGGTTTATTTTTGTTTTGTTATTATACTTATCTATCTCAAAACTATAATAAATGATGGTAATTGCCATGAATATTTAATTGACGATGGAAATATACAAAGAAAAAGTGAAAACTATGATACTGGTAACTTATGATAGCTGAACCCATCATTTTTTTTGACTTACAATTATAAAAATTATAAACAACCAAAGAGGGCATTGATACCGACTTATATAAACATAATTCATATAATTCTGTTTTAACATTAGCTCACCAAGCAGCCAGGTTATTACTTGTGAATCAGTCATTGCACTGTTTCACCCTTTACATACAGTCACGTGTATATACTTTCATATGCACAAGAATAAGTCTATTTAACAAAGTAAAACAAAAATACAATGTTTTTTTGGTAATTGGTATGATTTTTCCATCAATGAACAGCGTATTTCTTTTCCTTGGTATATCAGTTAGAAATTTAATTTTATAGTCAAATTCTTGATTGAGTATTGTAGACAGGCACTAAGCCTACTTTCCTATCAGCAGTAATTTTACTTTACTTAGCATTTTCATTAAAAAAATCAGATTTCTGATTTGGGGTTTATTCCCCATTGTTTCTGTCAAATTTGGAAAGTTTCATGGAAGTAATGGAAACTTTCGGAATATTTCCGGAAATTTTCATCCCTAATTACAACTCCTTTAGCATAGTAAGACATTGACATAAGAGTAGCAACTCCCATTCCACAGTCAAGACTAAACTGACATTTATCAAGACGCTACTCTTGCTACTCGCACTGTCATTGCATACAATATGCAGCTACTCCCAATGTCATTGTGCTCTTACAAACGTCAATGACGTTACTCTTGACAGTTTGATGGGAGTTGTTAGTTTTATGTCAATGTCGAAATGTTTTACCGCTGCCTGCTGGTGTTATAAACGTCTATAGGCGACGGTAAAAGCTAATGGAAATGATTTACTTTAGGAAATCAGCAGCGAGACTAACACGGCTGCTCAATAAAGATTATGATAGAGATCAGCATTCGAAATATAAAACACGATAAAACGAGCTTCAATAGTTTTGGTAACTTTTTCTTAAGTTTTGCACTTTTTTAACTCCCGCTTGAGGTAATACGGACCCTAATTGCCATTTCACTCGGTTCTAAGATAAGGATACTCTTTAGTGAGACCGGCAGAAAATAACATTTTTAGTTACAACTATTAACTAATACTACACAGTTTGGTCCACAATGGGCTTTATCACTCATATAATATCGCTAAGGTAATTGCGATTAGTCTCCCACTCAATATACTCCAGTTTTGCGGCGTCCATAATTTGTTTTCCTTTACGCACTAAAGTCAGTGAACCAGTGCCAGTTGTATCATAAAGTGAGATGGTAGCTGTGACCGTCCGACCGTCGGTTATCGATATTGCTGATGTATTAGATGAACATCGGGCCCCTCCATCACGGGTCGTGGAGCCCTCGCTTCAAGGATTGTGCACGCATGAGGTCTTTTACAAATCAACGGGGAATGGCATATTATATCTGATATCTATTCATCATAGTTTAAATTATTATAGAAGAATTATTATAAGGAGTAGCCTTTGCGTTATTTTAGGGTCCAAGCTTCATATAAACTAATTTAAACTTTTGGTTAAACTGTTTTGACATGGTGATTTAATAAATACTTACAAAATACATTTTATTATACACACATCTATACATTCCCATTTTGAATATGAGTGAGGAGGATCTCTTGGAAGGTCTTGTTTTATAACTGAACTTTAGTTGAAATTTGGTAAATTATAGATATGACATCTGCGTACCTATGTCTTTCAGAATAGAATTATTTCAGCATTAACTAGTTGTACGTATTCGTAAGCATTTCAATAATAAATATGAGTATTTATCTGCCCTCAAAATGAAATTTTAACAAAAACAGAGCAGATAAAGTTAAATTGCAAAAACAAGCGGACCGCACGGAATGCAATGCTGGTCGGTTGCGAAATTCCCGTAATATTGCAGCCAGTTACCGTGAATATTCGGAGATTCTCTGGTTTTCGCTTTATAATGGTACGATACCAAATACGTATTTTGTTTATATAATAATGCAGAAAATTGGCTTGTAATAATTTGTTGTTTTATTAAGTTCTTAGACTAAATCATGGGTAAATAATTATTGAACACACGTGAAATCTAAATACATATATAAAAGGAAAGAGTGCCTGATTGACTGACTGATTTATCAACGCACAGCCCAAACCACAGAACGGATTGGTTTGAAATTTGGTCAAATGACGTAGACCTCCGCTAAGAAAAGATTTACACACGCGGGTAAAGCCGCGAGCTTAGGCAGCATTTTTATACATAATACTGCATTTTTTTCGACTTCAAGATTGAGTAGAGGGGTCTTTAATAAGCTGTTTCGCACCATAAAAATACGGGGATGAGTTATTTTTTTTTAATTTCTTAGAAAGTGGAACAGCTCCGCCGCCTGTACGATGACGTGGACGACGTGGAGCTGATGGTGGCGATCTACTCGGAGCGGCTGCTGGCCGGCGCGCACGTGCCTCCCACGCTCTACTGCATCATGGTGCACAACCTCAAGCTCTGGAGGAAGGCTGACCGGTTCTTCTTTGAACACGGGGACCTGCCTGCCGCGCTCACACTTGGTATCATATTGTTGTAGCATAAAGTTCACACAATCCAAAAATTTACACAACAATCCCCTTCAAGTCTCACCAATGCTATATTTTGTCGACCTGTCCCTTCAGGGAGAAAGCTGGCCGATGGTTCTACCTCTCATTTAGTTTATATCTATGACTACCAGATTTGCTGCTTTACAAAGTGCACAAACAAGTTAATCCACTAGATTACTGTTACAGTTGTCCACTGGTCATAAAAGCTATTGTCTTGCTTTGTTTACTCCCTGAAGAAGATCCTCGTACAGGATCGAAACGGTCGGCACGAAGCCGAAGTAAATACAAGTGAGTTTATGCCGTTCATTTACAAAGATGAGCTATTGTTTTGTCCAAAATTCATAAACTTAATTACCACCGTGTCCACTAACTTAATATTTTTATTGTCCTTTTCAGATCAGCTGAACTCGGTGAGACAGACGAGCATGGCGCGCATCCTGTGCGACAGCGGTGACGGCATCGACAAGATACAGCCGCGAGCTCTCATGCGGAGGAGGATCTGGTAAACTATTGTTACTGACTCTTAGCTCTCTTGCCATCAGAAGAGCGTCTTGCTCGTCTTCTTACTTCGTTGTATAACAAAAAATTCACTAAGTGTGGAATTTTTATTGTTTTGTTTGTACCTATGCCCAAGGTACACGGAAGCTTAATTAAGGTCTTCTATACATCAAAACTCGGATTAAGTTAAAATAACTGAAACAAAAAAAACGGCACAACTCACGTCTAATATTGTCAAGAATATCTCAACCACGGTTTCGGTTGTGTCGATTTTGTTGTTTTAGTTATGAAGGACATTCACGATAATTTTAAAATCGTAAAGTTAAAATTCTGGCTCAGATACTAGATTGTGATTTAGACAGTATCTCTAGATTTTTTTTGAAACGGATTTCTTAATAGAGGCGAATCCGCGAACTTTAGCTCGTGTAGTGAGGCATATTTTTTGTAATTTCAGGAATGACTTTGTCCCGTGCCGTGAGATCCCGGGCATCGATTTGTATAAATGGAAGGACGACTCTTGCCCTGTGACCACTGAGAAACCAATCTATATTTAATATCATTTATCATAATGTATTAAATACATAATATTATAATTATTCATTAATACATTATACAATGAGCCAAATTTTAATGAATACGATACAACGTGTAACATTGTAACCACTGTTGGTTTTATTTCTGACTTTTCTTTCCCTGCTTGCTTGTCTGGAAGATCACTATTAGCGATAAGCCCGCCAATTGTGACACAAGCTTTCAGCTTTTCGCGCGAGATAGTATGTCGACTTGCGCATCAATAGCCCTGCTGGCGTTGTAACTTTTAAAACGTTTACTTTACAATTATATTGTTTTTATGGTGTTTTAAAAAACTGAGTTTTCTTTTCTATTTATCCCTGTTGTGTACAGCTAAGAGTATATTCATCCGCTCTTCGGGGCCAGTCCCAGGGTCAAGGGTCAAGGACCTCTTTCGAAGGTCTCAGTCAAAGCGCCGTAACCGCAACAATTTTGTTAATTTTTCTCGCATTCACATGCTGAGAGTTAAAGCGAAGTTGGGACGCTTAAGCTGCTTAACATACCTGTATTTTTGGGATATTTTTCAAACACAGATTTGTGAAACTGGACGTGATGGCGCGAACTTTGGGACGACTTTAAACTTTAACGGGCTAGAAAAAAAAAGAAAAACTTGGTGCCCAGGAATATAATCTCCTTTTTAGAATTGGTTAAAAATATTATGAAAAAGGCAAACCAACCCGCACCAACATAAAACCATTCTGCTACATTATAGACGTCTGAAATGTGCCAATGTTCTTCTTAGTTTAATAATTGTGATACCTACTAACCCTAGACTAAGATTTAATGATGAAATGAAATTAAATAATTTATTAACCTTTTCCAATAACATTCGTTATTCTAGGCACGTCTAGTACAGTGTTCTTATAGGATTAGGTAGGTAGACCTACTAACACAACCATGGACCCTAATAAATGATTTTTATTTTCGAAATAATAATAAAATGGTCACGTTTTATACCCTTTGGTTACTTAACCCTAAAAGGCATTAAAATCTAAAACGATATCGCAAGTGTTGGTACTTAGAAAATGGTCACTCTATCTACATAATATTTATCTGAAGCCCATTACTAAAAGGTACAAGTGGTCACAAAATATACAGGGTTATGATATTTCTCGTTCCCAAAAGCAAATCCTTTAAAAGTGTTTGCGCTTGAAGCTTGAAGAGTGTTTGTTGAGATTCAACGCTGCGAGTCGGCGAAACCAGCTGGATATGGTTTGGTCTGAAAGGGGCTTACTTTTAAACAAAGTTATCCTATAAGGGTTCCGTTTTTTCCTTTTGAGGTACGGAACCTTAAAAAAATTTAGTAGAATAGAATAGAATGATACTTTATTGCATACCAAAATGCAAGAAATAGTTATGAACATAATATGACTAACATAAAACTAGAGGTAAACAATCGGCGGTCTTATTGCATAAAGCAATCTCTTACAGACATCCTGGTTCGAAGGGAATTTATGGTAAAATATATAGCGGCGGCGTGCAACAATGACTTCGGATAGTCATTACTATTGTAATAATTTAAATAATATGCAAATTTAAATACTATCATAATAATATATACATATGTACCTTATATTAAATAATATAATAACAATATAATATTAATAATATCTACAATATCATAAACATTATAATACCAAACTATGTACTTAAATCTTATTTATTAATAAAAATATGTCATCTCTTTCACTTAAATCCATCCATATCCATATCCATATCCATATACATATAATAAGAATGGAAATTTCTCCCCATTCATTGTGATCCTTTGCTAAGGTGAACTGTGAAAATACGCATATGAACAAAACGACGCGAAAAAGTCGCTTGCGCGATCTAGATCGTAAAACATTTTGTCAATTTTTCCTAGGGAAACGTAAAATAAAATAATAAAATAAATAATAATCATTTATATCGGACACATCGCCCCTAATTTACATCAAAATTTCGAAGTAAAAGTAATAGAATATAAAGTAAATTCAATTCAAAAAAATCAAAAAGCATAAAGTGCGACAAACTAAAAATACGCCATCTATCGATGTGGCCATAAACGAAAATTTACCAGAGTAGTTTTATTAGGCTTAATTTGTAAAAAGGTTATTACTTATGTGTGATAAAACGGCACAACCGAATTGTATGCAGTTTTCGCTAAAACGTTGCAAATTTCTCTAATTTTTAAATAGTATTGGTTTTATTTAAATCGGTTTTTAAATAAAAGAGTTATATCAATCTAAAGATTTACTTATAAAATAATAATAAACAATCTTCAATCAACGCACAGCCCAAACGGCTGGACGGATTGAGCTGAAATTTGGACAGCGTATTCCTTGGAAGATTTCATCGTGCAATAAGAAGCGATTTTTTGAAATTCCCTCAGGAACAGGAATTATTCCCGAAAAACGAATGTATGCAAATCTGTAACTGCTGAACCGATTGAGCTGAAATTTTGTAAAACGATTTTTGGGATTAAAACTAGAAACATCAAATAGTTTTTATGTCAGAAATTTACTTTTAAGGGGGGGTAAAGGGGGGTCGAAGTTTGTATGGATAATTTAGAACCGCTTACCCTATTGAGCTGAAATTTGGTACACAGGTAGATTGAGTCCTAAAAAATTGTATGGTATACTTTTTATCCCAAAAATCAACCTCTAAGGCGGGATAAAGGAGGTCAAAGTTTGAATGGGAAATCGGTAACCGCTTCTTTGTTTAAGCTGAAATTTGACCAGCGTGTTCTTTAAGTAACTTAAGCGACCTATAAAAAGGGATTTTTGCAAAATTCCCCCGGGAACGGGAATTATTCCCATAAAACGTTTGTATGCAAATCCGTAACCGCTGAACCGATTGAGCTGAAATTTTGTTAAACGATTGTCTGGAGTGTGTTTAGAAACATTGAATAGCTTTTGTGTCAGAAATTAACTTTTAAGGGGGGGTTGAAGGGGGGTCAAAGTTTGTATGGGAAGTTTAAAATCGCTGACCCTAACGAGCTGAAATTTGGTACCGAGGTAGAATGAATCCTAAAAAACGATATGCGATACTTTTCATCCCAGAAATCAACCTTTAAGGGGGGGGGGGGGGTGTAAGTTTGTGTAAGAAATCGTTAACCGCTTCTTTGTTTTAGCTGAAATTTAGACAGTGTATTTTTTAGGTAACGTAAGCGACCGGAAAGAAGGGATTTTGTGAAATTCTTACAGGAACAGGAATTATTCCCAAAAAACGTTTGTATGCAAATCCGTCAAAGTTTGTATGGGAAATATAGAACCGCTTATCCTATTGAGCTAAAATTTTGTACAAAGGTAGATTGAATCCTAAAAAATGATATGCAATACTTTTTATCTCAGAAATCAACCTTTAAGGGAGAAAAGGGAGGGGGTGCAAGTTGGTGTAAGAAATCGTTGTCCGCTTCTTTGTTTTAGCTGTGACATCGTGTTTTTTTTTATGTGGAGAAGTAAGAAGACGAGCAAGACGCTCTCCTGATGTTAAGAGATAACACTGCCCATAATCAGTACAGTGCTACCCAGAATTTCACAATGATGTGCAATTCTAGGTGCACTGCACCAACGCTTCTTACTCAAGAGTCATAAGATGTTAAGACTCTTTAGCCCAGTAATTTCACTAGCTACAGTCCCCTCCTACTGAAGCACAGTAATGTTTGCACATTACTGCTCAGGCGGTAGAATAACTGGCACTGTTGAGGTACCCACCTAGACCTAGACTACCTCCTGCAAAGGATGTCTACCCCCGGTGTTCCTTATGTAACTTAGACGACCGATAAAAAGGGATTTTGTGAAATTCTCACAGGAACGAGAATTATTCCCAAAAAACTTTAGTATGCAAATCCCTAACCGATAAGCTGAAATTTTGTAAAATCATGGATCGAGTTTTGTTTAGGAACACTGAATATTTTTTTAGACAGAAATTTACTTTCGAGGGGGTAAAGCTGAAATTTTGTAAAATCATGGATCGAGTTTTGTTTAGGAACACTGAATATTTTTTTAGACAGAAATTTACAAAGGGGTGTCTACTTGGGGGTGTCAAAGTTTTAGTTAAAATTTGGACAGCGTGTTCTTTATATAACTTTGGTGACCGTTAAAAAGGGATTTTGCGAAATATTCACAGGAACGGGAATTATTCCCAAAAAAAACTTTTGTATGCTAATCCGTAACCACTGAACTGATTGAGCTGAAATTTTGTAAAACGATTGTTTGGAGTGCGTTTCATCATCATCAGCCTATGTTCGTCCACTGCTGGACATAGGCCTCCCCCATGGCACTCAACTCGGTCCTCCGTCTTTCTCCTCCAACCACTCCCAGCGACCCTCCGGATATCATCACCCCATCTCGCCCAAGGACGCCCTATACTACGTTTGCCGAGACGCGGTCTCCACTCTAGAACACGTCTACCCCATCGGTGTTTGGAGTGTGTTTAGGCACATTGAATAGTTTTTATAAATAAAATTTTCTTTATTAAGGTAACTGAAGACCCAAACACATTATACATTGTTCATTATTTAACTTATTATGTCAGAAATTAACTTTTAAGGGGGTAAAGGGGGGGTCAAAGTTTGTATGGGAAAATTAGAACCGCTGACCCTATTGAGCTAAACTTCGGTACAGGGGTAGACTCAGTCCCAATAGATGATTTGGGATACTTTTTATCCTAGGCTTTGAATTTAAGGGCGGGAAAAGGGGGGTGCAAGTTTGTGTAGGAAATCGGTATCAGCTTTTTCGTTTAGCTAAACTTTGAACAACGTATTCTTGATGTAACGTAAGCGACCGATAAGAAGGGATTTTGCGAAACTTCCACGGGAACGGGAATTATTTCCGAAAAACATTTGCATGGAAATCAGTAACCACTGAACCGAAAATAAGCTGATTTTTGTTAAGCAATAGTTTAAGTTCTGTTAATGAATAGTTTTTTATATCAGAAATTAACTTTTAGGGAGAATCAGTATTAAAGGAGGGTCAGACTTTTAATGGGAATTCAGGAACCACGGAATTGATTTGAGTCGCGGGAAGGATAGTGTGAGGAATTAGTAACCAATAATAATTTAGCTTAGGTTCATTACAGTAGAGATAAGTTAAAGAGTTACCGGGAAAGGACCACAAATAGATTTAATTCCTGAAAAGAGGCGTAAAAATTTGTTAAGGCAATAAACAACCTCTAAACCGAGATAGTTTGGGAAACGACTTAGGATTGGTTCCTACGGTAGCGAAACAAAACTGCATAGAAATCCTCAGCCCGATATTCTTCACTACCCACAGCGAGAGCAAATTTTATTTATAGTCATGGTTTAAACATGGCTATATACTTATTTTACGCTCAAAAAGTCGCGGGGATGGAAAAACTATATTTGGGTAAATCCTGAGATCGGGCGTATTTAAGTGATTTCCGTGGCAGATTTTAAATCAAAGTATTATTACATTTTACATGTAAAACATCAAATTTCCCATAATTATAAGCACATCAATCAAATAGGCATCATTATAACTTGTTTTGTTCAGAAGATATTTAAATTTAAATTTTTGGTGCCACGGGAATCAATAAAGTGTGGCATGGGAATCAAAATTAAAACTATTTTGTTTGAATTCTATGTTATTATTTAAATATTGACCTCTACATACTAATCATACAAAATAGAAATGATTAAAAACGGTGATCCAAACAGATATACACCAAACATAAAGTATTAAAAAGGTCTATATTGGCTCTCTATATAATAATCATATAAACTAAATAAAATCAACGTATTGCAGTCTTAAACAATGTAAAAATATTGAATATATAGTCCTAGAATATGAGATTAAGTTCTCAGTCACAGTCACTGACAGGATTCACTCCAGAAGCTGTCATCAGATTGTACATTTATCATTAGTTAGGTTAATCTGGACTGAAAGTTGCAGTCAGCCCATAGTTTCGTTTTATTTTTTCACCATACATCATCTCAGCCATAAGACGTCTACTGCTGAACATAAACCTCCCCTTTAGACCTCCATATATAACACCGGTGTTGGAAGCGACCTGCTTCAAGCGTCTTTCAGCGACCTAAATAAGGTCGTCTGCCACACTTGTGGGTAGACGTTCTACGCTACGTTTGCTTGCCTGTAGTAGCCACTTGAACACTTTTTGACCCCATCAGCCATTCGCTCTACGTGCTATGTGGCCTGCCCATTACCACTTCAGCTTCCTGATCCGCGGAGATATGTCAGTGACTTTGGTTCGTGTTAGGATCTCCTCATTCCTGATTCGATCACGTAGAGAAACCCCGAGTATAGCCCTCTCCATAGCTCGCTGAGCGACTTTTTAATGTGGGGATATAATGGTGCCGCATAAGCCAGAGCGGCTGTCTACTATAGTACAATATAAAAAAATCTGATGTATACAATATAAAAAAAATATCTGAAATAATGAAATATACAAATATAAACTGTCAAAATCACTTCCATACCTGCGGCTTTGCTGTAGTTGGGTAAAAAGTGAAAGAATGCGCAAGAAAATTCAGGGGAAAATTGATCACCGTGGTAAAATGCCATGAGAATCAATACCATGGAAATCAAAAAAGTATAGTTTTTTGTCAATATTTTTAAATACCATAATTATAGACCAAAATTAATAAAATATATGATAAACAATACCCTTTTCCTAACTGCACACCCTAGTCAAAAAACCGTAATGGATAAAAAAATATTTTTAAACATGGAAAAGGTAATCAATGATCTAGTGAACCAAAACCACGGTAATCAATTTCTCACCTTCGTAAATCCAGTTTATAACAACGAGAGGAGGAGCCTCTCTTCACTATGTTTAGAGCGCAATCGAAGTTGGCCAATAGCGTGCGTACAAGCTTCTAAGTATTGTGGTTTGTGAAATGTGGGTAGTTATGTCGCGCGCCATGGGAATCACTTTTTGTCCGGGGACAAACCTAAATTTGTTATTTTTTCTCAAACTACGCTGAGTACAGCCTTCGCGTATTTTTTTGATCATATAACAGTTCACCCTTTACAGCTTTGATCACAGGAATTAATTAAATTCCTTTTATAAATTAGTGTAAAAAATATATTTTGTTTCAAAAATGTGTAAGGGACAGCCCACGGTAATCAAATTTCAGGGCTTTTACATTTTTTTTTAGATACTTGCAGCTAAATATAACCTGATGTCTATCATGCATTAAGTAGATTGAATCTTAAACTAACAGGAAAAAAATACCTTTGGGTAGAATTTTTATGTTACGGGTAGTTTATTCCCCCAGACACGTAAAATTTTGACTCTCAGGAATCACCCATTTAGTCTAAATGGTAGCACCAAATCTTCGCTTTTTAATTGACTTTCACGCGCAACGAAGTGCGCGCGGGTCAGCTAGTCTAATATATAAAATTCTCGGGTCACAGTTTTTGTTGCCATACTCCTCCGAAACGGCTTGACCGATTTTGATGAAATTTTTTGTGCTTATCCGGTATCTATGAGAATCGGCCAACATCTATTTTTCATCCCCCTAAATGTTAGGGGTAGTCCACCCCTAAATTTTTATTTTTTATTTTTAGACAAAATTTTTAATTTCTATTTTTGTATGATACAACATATAAAAATACATACAATCCTCAATTTTCACCCTTCTACGATCAACCCTTATTTTTTAATAGCCATTTTAGTAATTTAATCATTTTTCCTCTCCGGTCGAAAACTGATCAATCGTCATTTAATTAGTTATCCCCGCCTGTTCTCTTCAGGTGTCACTTCTGACCCAGTAAACAGCACGGAGTAGGGATGAGAAAGAAGCCGGTCTCCTTACTTTCTCACTCCCCTACACAGTTGTCGGCCATCATTATTGTTTATGCATCAAGTGTAGTAGTAACGTTGACAATTATTATTTTGCTATCTCAGTGTAACTCTCATATTAACTTTTAATAATTCATATTTTATGAATTATAATTAAATTATCAATTTTGAGTGTATTTTGCACGATTAGTTAATCAAGTGATTTTATAACCTCAAAAGTACTCAACACGTGACACGAGCTTCCAATAACAACGGATTTTGTGTTGTAAGTATACTTTTTTTTATTTATATCGAAAATGTTGTTGATCTTATAAAAATGTAATTTTAATTTAATTTTATTAAAAAAATGTGATTGAACAATTAAGATTTTCATAGTTTCCAAAAAAACAATCATTATGAATCTTTATTTTGAAATGTCAATGGAAATATTGGTTGTATGAAAAAATTATAAGAGACAATGTTTTAATAAAATTTAATTTTTTACTTTTGTTTGAAAAAATTTTCCATAAAATAATGCTTATTTCACGCATATACCACATTCTTACATACATACAATATACACATTCTAACATACATACATACTTACAATAAGTAAGCTATTTTTTGTCTACACTAGAAATTACTAGGAAATTATTTATATGGCAAAACAACGTTTATCTTTATAAAATATTCATAATAACAATAACAACGTTGACAAGGTAAACATATAAAATGTTATTAGTCATATATTTTTTTCATATTATAAACGCGAACGTTTGTAAGAATGTATCATGTACGTTTGTTACTCTTTCACGCCTAAACGAGTGGACTGATTGAGTTGAAATTTGGTATAGCGATAGTTCAGACCCTGGAATGACATTATAGGCTACTCTGTATTTACAGCGGGTAAAACCACTGGGTGCAGTTAGTATCTAATAAGTTTACAATACAATAACACTTTATTGCAAACCTGGTTACAAGAAATTGTTTTATAAGTAGACAATACACATAGAGCTAAAGGTATACAATCGGCGGTCTTATCGCATACAGCAATCTCTTACAGACAACCTGGTTGGAAAGAATATTAAGAACATGTAAAGAGGCAGTGGGTGAGTAGGTGGTGGGTGTATGTATAGAGGGGTGGGTAGTTTAGTATATTTTAACTATAAGTTTTTTAGTAGAGATGCGCTACGTCATCAAAAACTTATTACACATTAACAAACGTTTGACTATATATTATAATAATGGAAAGATTTTATTTAAAGCTAAACACAATAAAGTATTAACAATAAAACACATTTTTCTAATGGAAAATGAGATTCCCTCAGTTTCTCGGCTCGCAGTAAAAAGCGTGAAAAATAGTCAAGAGTGTTGAAGTTCCGCACTAAAGTAGAATTAATTCCTTCGCTGCAACTTTTGCAATTAATACGGCGTTAAGTGGATGAAATATAAGTGTTGGTGGATAGAAGCACGGTAAAGAGACAATATACAGTATTTTGACTCCCTAGAAGCGGTCAAACTCAAGGTCAGCGTCGCGGTCGACAGGGATGGGCAAGCAGCGAGGTACCAAATAGACGTTTTTATGTAGTTAGCTTCCGAATAATAGTTGTGAATTAGTAAAAATATCACAAGTATTTAATTCTTTTTGATATTTTGAGTAATTCACAATAATAACGCCTATTCGGCACCTCGCTGCCTACCGAACCCTACCCACTTGGTTCACAAACTCGCGCGACCTTGAGTTCAACCGCTTCTAGGGAGTCAAATTACTGTATATCTCTTTACCGTGATAGAAGTGTACTTACACAACGGGCTTACAAGGTTTGAGCTGCAGAGTTTTATTTAAGTAATAGAATAATTGAAGAGACCGCTATTCTACTAATAGTATAAACGTGAAAGTTTGTAAAAATGTGTGGATGTCTGAATGTTTGTTTGATACCTACTAGAGTCCGACCGAAACTGGTTTTACGGCCGAAACCGAAACCGAAACCGAATGTTCGGCCGAGGCTTTAGTTTCGGCCGAAACCGAAACCGAAACCGAAACTCACGTGGTCACGTAAAACAATCTTTAAAATACTGAAATTTCGTGCATTTTACCCATTATTCTGCATTAATTAGGACATAAAATAGAAGCACAGCATAATATTAAGTTTGTTGCATCAGTTGTAATAAAAAAAAATATAACAATAATATTTTAATTTTTTTTTAGGCTTCCGTGGTCAAGCCTTATAGTTTCGCTTTGTCTGTCCGTCCGTCTGTCCGCGGCTTTACGGAGAAACTAAACTTTTTTTTTTGGGCGTCCCCCCGCCCTCTAATATCTAAACTACTGGCTTTCAAACACTATTAAAAATCACGAATATAGTTTCAACCATGAACTTTTCAGGAAAAGCATAGCAGTTAAGATAGTTTTATAAGTTTTAAAGATATCGTTGATGAAAATTAAGGCAGTAGATATACGATTTGCCAGTTCTACCGAAGCCTACATTGCGCGTAGTCTGTATTCAGCGCTATTGTGCTTGGCCTATTTATTTAAATTAAGTTCTTTTAGCAAAATGTTTATCAGTTATCAATTATAATCAAAACACTAATTGTTACTGTTTCATTAACCCCTTGATCCAGGAAAAACTTCCAGTTCAAATCAAAATTGACATCTATATTATTTCTTGCTTCTTTAAAATGATTAATTTTTGAGGGATAAGCGTGGAGGCGTGCCCGCCGCATTCCTTGCCGGTCCGGCGAGCACATGTGTCACATCCTGATGCGTGTGCTCGCAGAACTGCAACTCCACTTAAACTCTGCCGGTGGTAGGGCTATTTCTATAGTCCGTCTGGATGGCTACCACCCTCCCGATTTGAGAGTGCCGCCAAGTATCGAACTCCTCGGATTTCGATATGTTCCGACACGTTGACGGGAGTACCAGTCCCACTCCGCAGTACTTTCTGTCTCCCCATTTTTGGGGCCCCGTGGTTGGGTGAAGGTAATTCGGGTTGACGGCCGTGTCTGATGGGCTCGGGGGCCAGGGAGACCCGGTGAAACGGTTGTCCGCTGGCCGCCCGCTGGACAGTAGGGGACCCGAACCCGGGGATCTCTTTGTATCTCCGCCCCGGGAGGCTGTCTCGCCATCCGGCGCATAATCCTGTAAGTTGCTGTCGTGCCGGAGTAGGAGACCGGAGTGGATCCCGGCAGTTTCTCGCAGGGGGGACCGGGGGCCCTTCCGTCCCCCGTGCCCACTATACACTCTCGCCGTCATCTCGTATTTAACCATATGCTCTACCGCTTTCTCTCTTTTCCCTAAGATGGGGAGTCATTTTGTGCTGCCTTACCCCCACTCACTTCACACCTTATGGCCAGATCAAAATATAAAAAGAGTTTCACAGCGGCCACCAACTCCACATTTCAAGTGGATTTCTGCAACATTAGGGGCCTTCACGCTAACCTCAACGAGATTCACTATCACCTCGAATCTACTAAACCAGCCTTACTCTTTTTAACTGAGACGCAAATACTCGATCCAACCGAGACTTCCTATTTGCTTTACCCCGGGTACAATCTCGAGCATAAATTCATGCGTCGCGCCGGAGTATGTGTGTTTGTCCGGGAAGATATTTGTTATCGCCGTCTTTCTGGTCTCGAAGATCGTGATCTGTCAACTTTGTGGCTGCGTACTAACCATGGTGGTAAAACCAGAGTGTACGTGTGCCTCTACAGATCACATAGCGGGGACACGGAGACTACTCGATTATTCGAGCACATATCGGATGGAGCTGACCAAGTTATGGAGCAATTCACCTCCGCTGAGCTAGTGGTTTTAGGCGACTTTAACGCCCACCATTCCAACTGGCTAGGCTCTAGGACCACCGATCACGCGGGGCGTGCAGCATTCGACCTTGCTTCGGCCTATGGTTTATCTCAACTGGTTTCTGAACCCACCAGAATACCGGATGTTGAGAGCCATGACCCCTCCTTGTTGGACTTGTTCCTGACGTCGCACCTTGATCAGTACCAAGTTTCGGTTGAGGCGCCGCTTGGCCGCTCCGACCATTGTCTGGTCCGTACGATGGTGCCAAACCATGATCGTACCTGCTATACTACCTGTGGTAAGCGTAAAGTTTGGCACTATGGGTCGGCTGACTGGGATAGCTTACGTGAATTCTATGCGTCCTATCCCTGGAACCAACTCTGCTTCTCTTCGGACAGTGTTGACACTTGTGCGGACTCCGTAGCCGATGTTGTGCTGCAGGGCATGGAGTTATTTATTCCTTGCTCTCTTGTACGCGTTGGTGGGCGGAGTCGTCCATGGTTTAATAAATCTTGCGCGGAAGCGTCCCTCAAAAAACAAACCGCCTATAAATCGTGGACTGAGGCACTCGCTTGTGACGATCCCAACATCACTGACTTGAAGAAAAAGCTTAATAGCGAGTCTAGGTCCAGTAAGAAGGTTACTGCTAAAGCACGAGATGCCCATATAAGCCGAATTGGCGATCAACTCGCCGGATTCCCTACAGGAAGTCGTGCGTTCTGGTCTCTCGCCAAGGCTGCTGAGGGTAACTTTTGCAAGTCCGCTCTACCCGCTTTGCGTAAGCCGGATGATTCTCTGGCCCATGGTGCTAAAGAAAAAGCCGATCTCCTCGGCTCCATCTTTGCCTCTAACTCGACTCTCGACGACGGGGGTGCCACACCGCCTACAATCCCGCGGTGTGGAAGTTCCATGCCTGAAGTACGCTTCACTCAGAAAGCTGTACGGAAGGAACTTTTATCCCTTGATGTGCGGAAAGCGAGTGGGCCGGATAATATTCCCGCTATCGTCCTTAAAACTTGTGCTCCCGAGTTGGCCCCTGTCCTAACGCGTCTTTTCCTGCACTCCTACACAAATAGAAGAGTACCCTCATCTTGGAAGATAGCCCTTGTTCACCCCATCCCTAAGAAAGGCGACCGTTCTGATCCAGCTAACTACCGACCCATTGCCATTACCTCCCTGCTCTGTAAGGTGATGGAACGAGTTATAAACACTCAGCTCCTTAGGTACCTGGAGGATCACCAGTTGATCAGCGATCGTCAGTACGGCTTTCGCCACGGTCGATCGGCTGGTGATCTTCTTGTTTACCTCACTCACCGCTGGGCTGAAGCCCTTGAGAGCAAGGGAGAGGCACTCGCCGTTAGTCTGGACATCGCCAAGGCCTTTGATCGGGTGTGGCACCGGGCACTTCTTTCCAAGCTACCTTCTTTTGGCATACCCGAGGGGTTGTGCGAATGGGTTGCCAGCTTCCTATCGGATCGGAGCATTCAGGTCGTTGTCGACGGGCAATGTTCCGACAGTAAGCCGATCAATGCCGGTGTCCCTCAGGGCTCTGTGTTGTCACCGACGCTGTTTATCTTGCACATCAATGATATGCTACAAACTAGTGGTATGCATTGCTATGCGGATGACAGTACTGGTGACGCTCAGTATTGCGGTCGCATCAATGCCCCCCGTGCCGTAGTGGAGGAATGCAGGAACAAACTGGTGTCAGACGTTGAAGCTTCTCTGGAACAGGTCTCAGATTGGGGCTCGCTGAATCTGGTCCAGTTCAACGCAACCAAGACACAAGTTTGCGCGTTTACCGCTAAGAAAGTCCCTTTTGTTGTCGCTCCTCGCTTTCAGGACACTCCTCTCAGGGTCTCGGATAGCATAAAAATTTTGGGTGTCGACATTTCTGCTAATGTTCAGTTCCGTGGTCACATTGCAGGTAAGGCCAAGCTCGCTTCCAAAAAACTTGGAGTGCTCAATAGGGCGAAGCGGTACTTTACGTCGAGACAGAGACTGCTTCTTTATCTAGCACAAGTCAGACCTCACGTAGAGTACTGCTCTCATCTCTGGAATGGAGCACCCAAGTATCAGCTTGACCCTCTTGATGCATTACAGCGTAGAGCTGTCAGAATTGTTGACGACCTCAAGCTAACCGAACACCTAGAACCGCTCAGTTTTCGTAGGGACGTTGGATCCCTTTGTATCTTCTACCGTTTATACAATGGGGAGTGTTCTGAAGAGTTATTCGACCTGATTCCGGCGTCGCGCTTTTATCACCGCACGAGCCGTCACCGCTCGAAAGCCCATCCACACATTATTGATGCTTGGCATTCTCGCACTGTGCGATTCACTCGCTCCTTCTTGCCGTACACCTGCAAATTGTGGAATGAGCTTCCGCCCGCGGTATTTCCGATGAGCTATAACATGGGACTCTTCAAAAGGCAAGTGAATAGAGTCTTGAAAGGTAGGCAACGTACCAGCGGTACCCCTGGTATTGCAGGTATCCATAGGCGACGGTAGCCACTCACCATCAGGTGGGCCGTCTGCTTGTTTGTCACCTATTACATAAAAAAAAAAAAAAAAAAAAAAAAATGAGGTTCAAATTCGCATGCGCAGGTGCGGCTCGACTGAGCCGCTCGGGGACATACGGGTAAAATACTAAGTATTAGTATTTTGAAATCTTACTAATTAATACTTTGGTTTGTACCTATTTGTACTCTCTTTTAGGTACCTCTATATAAAAATAATAATTACTAAAATTGCTATTACACACTTAGTTCCAGTCTCAACAAAGATAATATTATCAAATCACACATTTAAAATTAACAAACCTATATTACAATTATTAGTCGTCCACCCAAGCGTTGTCGCGAGAAACGAAGCTAGGCGAGCGTGCACGACAACTTCCGAAGGGAGTTTCGGTTTCGGAAAAAGTTTCCGTGGGCCGAAACCGAAACTTTCGCCGAAACTCGATTTTTGGCCGAAACTCGGCCGAAACCGAAACCGAAACCGAAATTTCGGTCGGACACTAATACCTACTCTTTCACGGCTAAACGGGTGGACCGATTTAGCTGAAATTTGGTACAGAGTATAGCTTAGACCCTGGAATAACACATAGGCGGGTAAAAGTGCTGGGCCCATATAGTGATAAAATCGCAAATTGTGACACTTTCTATTAAATGTTGAATTCTTCTTCTCCAGGTGTAACGTTTGTAATTAATTATTTTTACCTAATTTTTGTAGTGGTTGCCTTAATCGCTATTAGTGATAAGACCGCCAATTGTAACACTTTTTTAATCAAATGTATTTAATGTTTATTGTTTTGTTTGTGATTATTGTGTGCAATAAAGAATTATCTATCTATCTTAAAAAAACAAAGATATATACGTTTTTTTGGGAAAATTATGTATTTTAATACCCGAAACAAGGTAAGTCACCTCTAATGAAGAGGCCAAAGATTGTCCCAATAAAATAGCCCCATAAAACCTTACAGTAAAGAAACGCTGACCCAGCCGCAGCCAAGCCGCAACTGCGAGAAGATGATAATTTTAAATTATGCTTTACAATAAAACCCTTTATTTTGTTTACGTGCACAGAAATTTCGGCACCACTGGTGTTGTTTTACAGCCTTTTTGGACGATTACAACAAAGCTGAAAAGGAAGGGTAATGTTATCAGTTACTAAGAGATGGACTTATATTTTTAAACAGAGATCATTTACGGTTAATAGGCGCTAAAAAGTAGCTTACATACATCAATATGTGTTTTCTAAGTTACCTACATACCAAATTTTAGTACAATAGAATAGAATAGGAAAAGAAAGAAATACATTAAGAAAGTCTGTCACAGGATGTTAAAAACATGTTTCTAAATTATTATCGTCAATATACGAATTTAATGGTGATCATTTTATAATTATTTATTACTACAGTATTTTATAAATCTAGACGATCGTTAAACTTAATATATACTTTTATAAATTATGTGGGATGATGTGTCAGTCAGTTTACTGTTTTATATAATAGTATAGATTTTTATTCACAATAGTACCTGAAGCGAAGCGAGATCAGGCCGCTAGTTTAGGAATAAAATGAAAGGTTTTACTCGTTCTTCAAATAATGGACAGGCTACAATGAAGGCAGATCGTCGGATAGCCGGATGTGTCACAGAACAAACATCCTCAATCAATGATGACCACAATCCACTGAGGATTCCCGAGGGAGAAGATTCAATTATAATAAACTAGCTGCGCCAAGTAGTTTTACACGCTGCAGTGTAGCCTATTACGTGTTATTCCAGGGTCTAAGCTATCTCATAATCAAGCCATCTCAAATTTCAGCTCAATCGGTTCACCTGTTTAGGCGTGAAAGAGTAACAAACATACATCCAGACATCCATTCTTACATACCTACTTCCACGTTGATTATATTAGTAAGATAAAAGTCCCTACTTTCGCATTGCAAATAGTAGGAAGTAGAAGAGATAATCTAAATAGCAGTTAAAATGCGTAGTTAGCGAAGCATAGTTAAACAAGTGTGGTTTAATTGCGAATGCCACGAGTTCATCTCGAATCTCCGCTGCACTTGTTTACTCTAACCACTCAAACATATTATACTAATATACTTTTCTCGTAGGATTTCATACTTGTATGTAAATAGTTGCCTTTTCAGGAAATTAGTTTTAAAACTAACGGTACTAGTAGTCATATAACAGGCAAGTCATTTTTTAATTAAATAATTCAAATGCAAAAGTATTTATTTCAATAACTATTGTTTTTTGTTACCGTTCTCTTACCCTGATCATTGCTCTCCTCAGTGCCAAATTACAGCTGTACAAGATTTATAGTTTCTCTGTTAAGCCGCGGACAGACGGAGGGACGGACGGACAGACAAAGCAAAACTATAAGGCTTCCTTTCTGACTACGGCAGCCTCAAAAATAGAAATATCATTTGTATTTGATTTTGTAGAAAAAATCACTTTGCAAATAATAAAAAAAAACCTCAAAAATATTTAAATTAAAATATCTCCGTTTGTAATAGCATAATCCAAATCCAAATAACTTATCGACATTGCATTACACGTTATCTATACATTTTCATTAATAAATTTAGATTAATTTAAATATAAGTAGGTTTCTCCGTGGTCACAGGACAAGAGTCGTCCTTCCATTTATATAAATCGATGCCCGGGACCTCACTGCACGGAACGAAGTCATTCCTGAAATTACAAAAAAATTGCTATTTTTTTACTCAGGAAGAATGCGTTACGCATCTTCACCCATACCGGTGAGCGCGAGGCGGTATGTGGGACTCCCCCGCCGAAGATGGGCGCGGCGGGGATACCCATTAAAGACATGGGGGTGTTCCTGTAAGACGCCATAATGCCGGGGCAGCAGGTACGCTGAAGTCATCCCCGGCCCTAGAGGCCTACCGCTACAGAATCTAGATGTAAAGTGTGCCTAACTAACTCTCGGTGTCTTTTCATATTATGATGATAACGATGGAGTGCGCAGGGGAAAGCTCGTAAAATCGCAGTCAATATCAAAACATTAGTAGCAATCATGTGGTAAAGTCTATAGTAGATAGCTACAAGCAAGTGCAATAATAGCTACGAGTAACTAACTATTAAGTAGTAAGTTAATCGTTACCAGATCCTCCTTCGCATGAGAGCTCGCGGCTGTATCTTGTCGATGCCGTCACCGCTGTCGCACAGGATGCGCGCCATGCTCGTCTGTCTTACCGAGTTCAGCTGATCTAAAAAAAGAATAAAAAAAATGCTAAGTTAAGTTGGTCTTAGTGGATAAAATTTTGGATAGTGTGAACTTTATGCTACAACAATATGATACCGAGTGTATAAAATACGCTAAAACGTTGTGCGTTTCAAGTTAATAGTTTGTAGCTATTTGGTTCAAGTCATGTTTAATAACCTGTTGCATCGTAAACTGCTCAATGATTAATTACAATTTAATTGACTTGTTAATCCACGTATTAATTTAACAACTTATACGGATTGTTTAGAATAATACTATGTGATTATATTGATTGACCGGTTGGTTGTAATCCTGCCTTCAGATCCAAAGGTCTCCAAAGGTTTAAATCTCGACTGGGTTAAACATTTTTACAAGCTTTTATTTACTTTCACCTGTCTGTTGTCTGTCTGTCTGTAATAGAATCTTGCAAGTTTAATTTGACCCATTTCCCGGTTTCTGATTTAGTTGAAATTTTGCATGCATGTATAAATCGGATGACAATGCAATATTTTGGTCAGTCTTGCACTGCTAGAGTTAAATCATAATTTATCACTGTAGCAGTAATAGATCGCCAATTTTTTTTTTTTTTTTTTGTAAGTAGACTTATTTTATACCGGGATATAGGCGTTATAATCTCAACTGTATATTATTTTATTAACAACAAAATACGTATTAACATTCCTACATTTTAACTATAATATAAGTATGATATAAAAATTGGTAGCAAGTCGTTAAAGAGCCTCATAGCAATTACGCGGCGGCTGCGCTCAGAGCTCGTTAGTTGCATCTACAAGTTGATCGTCTGCACC
Organism: Hemithea aestivaria; assembly: GCA_947507615.1. Classification (NCBI taxonomy): domain Eukaryota; kingdom Metazoa; phylum Arthropoda; class Insecta; order Lepidoptera; family Geometridae; genus Hemithea; species Hemithea aestivaria. The sequence continues at coordinate 1,076,381 of OX382324.1, read as the reverse complement.
ATTATGAACCATTTAGCTTTCTTCAACCTCGCCTTTAAAACTTCAAATGGATTTGGAAGTGAGGGGTTTGGGAAACGATTAAGCAAGTCAAAGAGTGAGAGAACTTCGTTTGACGTTTAAATCGAAAGTTTAATAAAATAAAAAATATTTGTTAGTTATTTTTAAAAATTATGTTGTAAATTATGTTGTGCATGTATCTAACAAGATTTGCAAATTTGTGATCTTCCGAAAATCTTTGTTTATTAAGAGAGTACCTATAGGGGAAAAATTTTTGATCCGTTATTGTATTCTTAAAGATTTTATTAACGTGAAAAAATGATTTCATAAAAATTTTCCTTAAATTTGCGCCTAAAATCCAAACAGTAATTACTGAGATAAAGTGACTTCTTTCTAAACAAGTATCTTTACGACTCCTTAAAAACAACTTAAAAAATCAAGTACAATGTTTAAATGAATTATCGTTACATTTTTATATAACAGCTGTTGCTAAGCCGGTGTTTTATTAAAGAGAAATTAAGGGAACACGCCGAGGGGTGCTCTCAATTGGTTTTTATTGGCCTCTTCATTATATTTTTCGGCTATTTCTTCCCTCGGCAATAATCACATTAAATTGTTTATACTGTAGATTTTGGGGATCTATTTCATCTTTTGTCTATTAAAACCGGGAGTGATTATGAATTTTCGAATGTCAACACTAAATTGCTTGTAAATTGCACACACGCACGCGAATAAGCGCAAGCGATTTAGCGTTTTCGCAATAACGTATCATTTGAATATTTTTCGCAAAAACAACATTCGAAAATTCATAATATTGGCTTTTTATGCTTTGCTCATAGTACTAAATGGGTGAATTTTTTCCTAAATATTCCCAAATCGTATAGCCAAAATCTGTGGACACAATAAAACAACTTTTTTAATTAAGCAAAATACAACTTTAAGTTCTATATAAGCTGGTATATTTAAAAATGCTGGCGAACAATAAAGTAAAAACAAAAATATAAACAAAACTCAATAAAAATCATAAATTATTGACCGGAAAAATATAGGCAAAGTTGATAAAATATTGCTATAGGTGCTTGTAGAATACCGTCAATGGGAAGGAAGTGGGCACCCGCACCATAACCTCACAACTCCGAGTTTCCACTTCATTTCACGCAGGAGTAAACACAACACTGACTACCAAACGATTTAAGAGCCTAGTATACAATTATAAGTATTATAAGTATAACGAAACGATTTAAGAGCCTAGTATAAAATATTTTTGGGTAACTGTGCACGACATGTTTTAAAAAATGTTTTTAGACAAAGATTTAGCTAATATCTTTTTTCATTGTTTTCAAAACTATTCCCACTTTGCCACCTAAAAAAATAAGTCATTCTAAAAGAATTAAAAATACCTAACTATCCTACAACACCTAGCCTTCACCATTTTTAAATGTATGTAGACTTAAAAAAAACCGGTCAAGTACGAGTCGGACTCGAACATCAAGGGTTCCGTACAAACCCGTAAGTATACCTATACCTACGTTAAAGTGGGTATTATATGTGTAGGTTTTGATTCCCTTGCGAGTAGTTGCAAGTTTGAAAATATGCGGCTAAAATTGCAGTTTCTTTTGATTGCGTTGACATAGATATTTGATTTTATTACAGCTTAAAGGTATTATAGACCTGGGTATTTGATATGAATTTCAATTTAATACCTTTACGCGTTCATGAGTAAAGGGGTAGTAACTAAAAATTTACGGTTTTCGCAATTTTTCCTTTATTAGTGCTCTAAGACGTTGCTTCGTACCAAATTTCAACCTTCTGAGTTCACGGGAAGTAACCCGTAGGTTTGATTCCTTTGGGAATGTCGAAAATTTATAAGTTTGATTTTTTGACAGCTTTAAGAGGCAGTAGACCTAAGTATTTCCTATAAATTTCAGCTTGATACCATCACGCGTTCTTGAGAAAAAGGGTCTTGACAGACAGATAGACGGACGGACGGACAGACGGACAACAAAGTGATCCTATAAAGGTTCCGTTTTTTCCTCTTGAGATACGGAACCCTAATAAACTAAAAGTTACGAATTGGTATTTTTAACGTCATCATATCGTGCGAGCGAGACGGTTGCGTGAGTCGTAAGAAGTCTTAACGTACACGTACGTACGATAGGGCCCCATATGTCTCGGCTCTTAACGTACAAAAGTAAGTAAACGATTTAATAGGATTTCAATCCGCACTCCCCACTTCGTAACAAAGATTTACGCGTTAAAGTTTGTTCTCATAATTAAATGGAGGTAGAATTGAAAAGTTCGCGATAATTACAATTAGACAGATTTATTGTGCCTGCTTTCGTTTTGTTTCTTGTACTAAAAGTTTGCTTGGCAACATAGTCAAAAAATTTTTTTTTTGACTATGTTGCCAATTTATAATTTTTTTTTTATCTTCTTCTAAATATATAAAAGGAAAGTGTGACTGACTGATCTATCAACGCACAACCCAAACCGCTGGACGGATTGAGTTGAAATATGGAACAGAGGTAGATCTTATGACGTAGACCTCTAAGAAAGGATTTATCCACGCAGGCAAAGCCGCGAGCATAAGCTAGTATTAAAATATAGTGTTTGTGAAATGCATTTAGTGATTTTATACGATAAAACGTAGTAATATTATTCCGGGCCTAACTTCGGATGGGTCCGATTATTACCTTTTATTGCTTTAGTCTTTAGTAAAAACGGAAGAGATCTATCGCACTAAATTTGTCTGGTGGGGGCCATGACGTCACAGCGTGCAACAGTTGAGAGCAAGGAATGGGTTTATTTGTCACGTAAGTACTATTTTTCTCACATAATATTTTTGGATTAACACATTTATTTTGGTCTACTAAGAGTATTTTGTATTGTTTTACTCGCAGAAAATTACCCTCTATGTGTTTTAAGGTTTAAGCTATCCAACCAATTCTCAGTCCAAAAAAAAAACTAAATAAATTTCTGCTCAATCGTTTCGGATGCTTAGGTGAGAAGAGGCAACAAGCACACACACACACATGCTCATACACACATATTTTAGCATTTACCCAGGCTTAATCTTAACAAAAAATAAATAAACGGAACCCAGCACATTTCCCCGCAGTAAGTGTTTGTCGAGCATTTTTCTAATGAAGCAACGATCGCTTCAGGTGGCGGGCGTTTGTTTAATTAAAACTTACAGCGATTTGTAGCCAATAATGCCTCCGGTCGATACTCGGGCTGCTTCACGTTTACAGCTTTTGTTTCTGTAATTCCTTTATTACTTGGTTCGTTAGACGTATATTGAAGTAAGAAGATTTAGTTTTTGCGAAAAAATACAATTTGTACATTTTTGCCAAAAGCCGTATCGAATGTTACAAAATACGCTTGATTGATAAGTTTCGTGGTGTTTGCCAAACTGAGATTAGAACCCAATTTTAATACCAACTGCACTCTTAATAAAATTTAGTCCATTGCCAAATTTTAGATCCATAAGAATTAATCTTCATTTCCATGAGAATTACGCAGCATCCTGGGAATCGGACTATCAGATCGCGTAAAAAATACAGTGCTGCGTTCCCAAACTAAGATCACAGACGTTGGTAAAAAAGCTGTCAGTCTAAAGTGGAATTGGGCTGGACACATCTGTCGTATGTCTGACGAACTATGGGCCCAAACCACCACCCTATGGACACCACAAATAGTCAGTCGCGGCCCAAACAGAGATGGCGGGACGAATATCCTACTGCAATAGCTGGACACCAATAGCCCTTGACCGAAAATAATGAAGAGAGGGAAGGGAGGCCTTCTCCCAACAGTGGGATAAACCAGACTGAAAATAAACAAGTGAAATTATAAAAAAGCTTTTTTAAAAACAAGCTTTTATTATTATTACCATCTAGCACTAAAGTACTCGTCAAGACGAATCAAATGAGCCCAAACTTGATGAGTTTGCGTCGTTTAATGACGGAGTTCCTGTGCCTGTGTCTCTGTGCTTGATTAAATGATTTTTCTTTCTTTCTTTCTTTTCTTTCTTTCTTTCACCTTCGAAATCTATCATCAGATCAGCTCGATGTCATAATAATATTGCATTGTCATCTGATTTATATATGCATGCAAAATTTCAGCTCAATCGGAAACCGGGAAGTGGATTAAATTTAACTTGCAAGATTTGATTACAGACAGACAGACAACAGACAGGTGAAAGTAAATAAAAGCTTGTAATAAAGTTGCTTCCCACGTCTGTCTATCCCGATGTATGCTTACATCTTTAAAACTACGCAAAGGTTTTCATTAATACATAGAATGATTCAAGAGAAAGGTTTATATGGTATAATACTCTTTTGCAAAAAAAAACGGGCACCTAAGGAAACTTACTTTCTAAGGTAGATTTGTGTAAGTTTAAAAATATTTAATTGTTTGACACCCTTTGTCGACCGAGCGAAGCGAGGTCTTAGAGTCGAGAGCCGCGAAAAGCCTGCGTTTTGACCAGTTTAGCGGTTGACCTCTGGCGCTTAGGTTTGATCGACATTTACTCGAAAACGGTTTATCCAAATTAAATGAAACTTTACACACAAGTTAGATAGGTTAATAGAATAATTTTAGTGAAAAAAATAGCGAAATAGACCTTAGGGTTGCAGAGATATAGGTGACTTAAAGTCTTTACGATAGGTCTGACGATAATTTCAAAACTGGTGCTCTGATATTTTTTTTTCTAATATACACACATTTTTTATAACCTACATAAATATATTATCAAAAGTGTATGTTTGTATGTATGTTTGTTACGCGATAACTTGAAAACCGATGGTCCAATTTTTATGAAACTTTGCAAATACGTAGTTTAAGTCAATAGAATTTTTAAGTTCGAACATCAGCCAAATCGGTCGAAGGGTTCTAGAGTTATAGAAAATGCTTAATTACAACGTTACCAAAGTTCCAATCTTAATGGAACTTTGCGAGCAGGTAGTATAAGCTAAAAGAATTCTCATGTTCAAAAATGAGCCAAATCGATCCAAGGGTTGTAGAGTTATAGAGATGACTAAATTATAATGTTTTGCACAATTTGTTAGGTACATTAAGTTTAAGAAAGATCCTACAGGCAAGAAAGAGCAGGCAAGTAGATCAAGCTAAAGAATTAATAGCGATAAAGTCCAATAATTCGAGAATTTCAAGCAATTTATCTTATTTTCAATAACATTATTTTTTAGTACATTGCGTAATACCCAGTCTCCCGTAACTTCCATACATTGAAAAAATGTATGAGATTCCTTGGAGTCACGTTACCAACGCAAGGAAGCAAGTACCAACATAAAAAATAGTTTATTTTTTCTTATACACCTCCTTTGAACATTGACAATAAAAAAAACAAAATCAAAATTGACAATTCAATGTTTGACGTTGTTATTTGTTGATATTTTGTAACGTGAGTTAAAGTTTAAAAAAGATTGTTTTTTCTGCTTTAAACATTCGAGTTTCTGGGCTGGACAGTCGTGTTTTTAGTTTATATTCTATAGATTTTAGTTCGTTATAGTTTTTGGTTAGATAAAGATATTGTACAGATAAAGTTCGTAATTCTTAGTGCCTGTTTCACGAAGAGACTGAAGAGTTATCGGCTCATCATGAGTTGGAACTCGCGCTCCGTAAATCTTATATAGTATGGAATCAGCTACAGTATTCTTCGCATCGTTTCCATTGGATGAAAACAGGTAAGTTATAAGCAACAAAATATAATCAATACTCACAAACAGCCACCAATTGCTTTGGAGTAGGTACTTTTTTCCTACAAACTGTCCACCAACATTTATGAGGAACAGACTACCTTGGTCGACTAGGCAGGTGCCCCAACACCAGTTATTCTACCGCCTGAGCAGTGATATGCAAACATTACTGTGCTTCGGTAGGAGAGCACTGTAACTAATGAAATTACTGGGTTGAAGAGTCTAAACATCTTATGACTCTCAAGTGAGAAGTGTTGGCGCAGTGAACCCATTTGTAAAATCCTGGGTAGCACTATATTATATTGCAGCGTTATTTCTTACCAACAGGAGAGCGTCTTGCTGGTCTTCTTAGTACGTTGTTTTAAAAAAAAAACCTTGTATGTTTTACAGGTGCAGTGGCTAAGAGTTGTAGAGGATCCTGAGCTTGTTTTTCGGCCCATTAAAAAACTAAGTCGGATTAAGTTTAGTTAAGTTTTTTAACGATATAAGATTCGATAAGACCGATAATTCTTGAAAAAATTATTATTTATTCCTGATTCCTATATTATATAACTGCTTGCGATGTACAGTAATATAAAATACACGTTTTTAATTTTATTGTACACAATATTTGTATATATTTTTATTAGCACATTAATTGTAAAAATAGCATTAATAAATTAAATTAAAATATTATAAAATAACATGGCTTTTCGTTATTTATAAAACTTAAAACATATAATAAAATCATCAACTATCCCGTCCAACGGGTCGCGCCGACTATTGATATATTTTTATCGACCTGGCCATCACTAACAATCGACACTACCCATCACTAAGCAATGTCATACAGCAGTGCAGGCAACATCAGAAATCAAATATACATTTTACTTTTGGGTTGGTAAGGTGACTCCAATGAATTCAGTACATTAGGCGATTTCATTTTTTTTCTTCGGAGTTGACACTCTTCTTTATATGCTCAGTGGTAATAGCTATAATTGCGTCAATTATAGTCCGGCCGCCTAAAGTTTGCTATTGAGCTAGGTGTCACATACATGTAGGTAAGTACACGTTTTGTGCTGTTTTTTTTAAATCTTTTTATAAACCTCATTTCGCTCGATCGATAAAATATAATGTTATTTAATTTAAGTAAAATAAAAATAAAGTAAAATAGTTATTTAAAATAAAAACCTTATTAATAGCGTTATTTTATACCCATCGCTAATGGCAAGCAACCAAAGTTGGATATAATAGTATAGGCAAATTATAATATAATATTATTATGACGACATAACTACGTCACATTGCCTAAAATTTTGTATAAATTATCCCGAACACAATGTACCGGACTATAACTCGCTGTCAAGTAAAATAATATTTTACAGTGGCCGTAGCATGCCAAACGAGATCCCGCTGAAATGTCAAGCGTAGAACTGTCATGCCATACATTGTAATTTTGTGAATGTATGGGATGACAGTTCTACTCTTGAAGTTTGGTCGGGATTCTGTTCGGCATGCTACGGCCACTGGCAAAACACGAAAGTGGAGACCATAAACAATAATAAGCAGGCAACAATGTCTGTGGAAGTGGTGATAGAATAAAAAAAACTCGCTGAATCCTTTTGTTATAAAATATAATTTAAATACATAATTTATATGAATACATACGAGTACATATATCATCGACCGAGCAAAGCGAACTCATAGAGTTGAGAGCCTCTACTTTTTCGCTGGCAGTAAGGTTATTTGAGAAGTCTGTCTGCATAACTTTTTAAAACTTAGAGTTATTGTTTGTGCCGGCACATTCAACAATAAAGGTGCACGAGCACACCATAATGCATCACGGGCCGCTGGTGGCTCTCTTCAAAAAAGTCAGCAAAATGTTGAGATCACTACGTACGCGCCCATCCAAATACGTACGCACATAATATTGCTTAACTTCGATGTTTACGTACTTTAAATAGGGCCATTTTTAAATGAATTAATTCAAATGTATAGCTTTCAGAAATTTTCCCGAATTTAAAATATATGTACTTATAGTCTGCCAAATTTCATAAATATATGGTAAAAATTGTAGGTACGTTTTTGAAGGATAAACGGGTGGATTTTTTTCTACGTTAACTTAGAAGTTTAATTTTACGGGTACCAAGCGGCCATAGACCTGTGTATTATGGTAAAAATATACAATTCTACGGGATGTAGAGTATAAATGGGTCTTGACAGACATACGGATGACCAAGTGATCCTATTAGGGTTTCGTTTTTTCCTTCAGAAGAACGAAACTCTAAAAAGGATTATATTCTAAAAATCTCGGTACGTAGATTTATTGAGTTTTAATTTCTCTGAATTTTTGTATTTTGAGTTTTAATATTAATGTTAAAGTTCTTGTATTAGGATATATTTTGTCGAGGCCTAAAGTCTAAGGTTTACCACGGAAATTGGGCTGCGAGGTCCCAGTTCGAGGCGAACTACTAGTATACTTATACTCGTACCTAATCGTGTAATAATCATGTGAAATAAGCGTGAATTTTGGCAATTTTGTATTTAAATTGATGATTTTTTTTCAAAACCGACGTACACGACCACACAATAACAAGTGGCCGGCAATAAAGACAAGAAGATTTTTTTACTTTTTTATTTAAATAAATTTACAACTGTAAAAACCTAGTAACGAGTGTGACCTCCTCTTGCCAAAATCACAGCTTGAATCCTTCTGGGCATACTCTCTACGATGTTTTTAATTACGTTTTCAGGAATACGTTCCCACTCTTCAGCAATTACTCTTTTTAGCTCCCTCATGTTTTTTGGAGCAGGTTACACTGATCTTACCCGCCTTTTTAGAACATCCCAGACATGCTCGATTGGATTGAGGTCAGGACTGCGAGCTGACCAATCTAAACGACGGATCCCAACTTCTTGCATGTAAGCTTCCACGTCACCAGAACGGTGCGGGCGGGCATTGTCGTCCATAAAAATGGAATCTTCCCCAAGTGCAGTCAATGCGGGTTGTGCATGTGGAATTAGGACTTCCATTATGTACCGGTGTGCATTTAATGTTCCTCTTTCTAAGAAAACTAACTCCGTACGCTCCGTCGAATTAATTGCTGCCCAAAACATAACGGAGCCTCCGCCATAAGGAGTGATTTGTTCGAAACACACTTCCGCATAGCGTTCCCGTGGTCTTCGCAGCACTCGCCGGCGTCGGTCCTCTCCACACAAAGAGATTCTAGCTTCATCAGAAAATAATACCTTATTCCAGTCCTCCATAGTCCATGAAGCACAGTTTCGAGCAAACTGAAGTCGAGCAACACGGTGCTCACGGAGTAATTTAGGGCCTCGAGCCGGGCGGTAACTTTTGATATTGGCAGCCAAAAGCCTCCTTCTAACCGTCCACAAGCTTACTTCTACTCCTCTTACTTCTTCAAGGTTTTTTTTCAGGTCCACACTTGACGCCTTACGATTCCGCAACGCCTGACTCACCAAAAAGCGGTCGTCTCTTGGTTCTGTGCATCGTTTTCTTCCCGAACCGGTCTCTTGATATCGTTGCCATGTCCTCTGGACAGTTGAACGGCTCACATTTAGCCGTTGAGCCACGTAAGTTTGCGAACAACCTTCTTCAAGTAGGGCTATAATTTTACCGGCCCTTATCGCTTTATCGCTCATATCAAAAAGTGGTATTTATTGTGGAAAGAAAGAATAAATTGTTTAATTTGCAGAAAATACTTAAAAAGTTTTAAAATTGTAATAAAATTGTTACAGCAATTCGCATCAATTGCGCGCCAAAAAGCAAAGCAATTTCACTATTTAATCAGTATTTTTCTTTTTTAATTTCAAATTTGGAACATTAATAATCATGCCAGGATGTTTATAAATGATAAGTCAATGCATCATCAAATTAATAAAACCTCTTTCTTGTTCTTCTTCATTGAAGCAGAGAAATCATCAAAGTGCCCGTTTTTTTTGCAAAAGAGTTTACATGCATAATAGTAGAGAAACACTGATTAATTTATGTTAGGTGCTACAAAGTGCACGCGGGTACAGTAAAGACTATGCTCGCTTTGGCTGCAAAATCCTTTTTAGTGGACGTCTCAATAACTACCTACATGTGCCAATTTTAACGTTCTTTCATCGGTTTGAGCGTTGCGTTATGATCGTGTTCAAAGGGTAAATAAATTTTAAAAGACAATCTCACGTGATATTACACGCATTTACTTATAATAAAGACCACGGACCACGGACCACGGAGACCACGGACTAGCAAACGCAGCGTAGGACGTCCACCCACAAGGTGGACAGACGACCTTATAAAGGTCGCCGGAAGACGCTGGATGCAGGTCGCTTCCAACCGGTACATATGGAAGTCCAAAGGGGAGGCCTATGTTCAGCAGTGGACGTCTTACGGCTGAGATGATGATGATGACTTATAATAATAATATAATCATCATCATCAGCCACAGGACGTCCACTGCTAAACATAGGCCTCCACTGGACCTCCATATTATATACCGGTTGGAAGCGACCTGCATCCAGCGTCTTCCGGCGATCTTTATAAGGTCATCTATCCACCTTGCGGGTGGATGTCCTACGATGCGTTTTCAAAAAATAAATATAATCCTTATTTCCTTCCAGCCAGGTTGTCTGTAAGAGATTGCTATATGCGATAAGACGGCCAATTGTTTACCTTTAATTTTTAAGTTTGTGATGTATAACTATTTCTTGTAACTTGGTACCTATGCAATAAAGAGTAATTCTATTCTGTTCTATATAATCCTTATTAGTGCAATGATAGTGTCTGTTAGTTTAACCCGCGCCGCATGCAGTTTGTATTTGTAATAGGTACACTCGCTCCCGCATCCAGGGATTTTCCGCTCTATGTAAAATACGCAGCGATTTTCTCATAGCGTCGTGTAAAGCAGTAGGTAAACTTTCAACTGGTAACCCTAATCGAGAGACGATTGGGCAATCGGTGTTGATAAAAAGTGATTAAGATTCTTCTGTCAGCGCACGACCCTCACATGAGGGTCATGAGGGAAGTTTGTTATATTGTACGTACATACGTACAATATAACAAACTTTATAATTTTGTATTGGTTAGGAGGGCACTGTAGCTTGAGCTAGTGAAATTACTGGGCTGAAGAGTCTTAACATCTTAATTGACTCTTGAGTGAGAAGCGTTAGTGCAGTGCATTTTCTATACAACGAAGTAAGAAGACGAGCCAGAAGCTCTCCTTATGGTAAGAGATAACGCTGTTCATAATTGGTACAGTGGGAACCACTGTGCTACCTAATTGTGGACAGCGAACAAAGGTAAAATGCACCGCGCCAACGCATCTTACTTGAGAGTCATAAGATATAAGACTCTTCGGCCCAGTAATTTCTCTAGCTACAGTTCTCCTACCGAATCACAGCAATGTTTGGACATCACTGCTCAGGCGATAACTGGCACTGTTGGGGTACCCACCTAGTCGACCTCCTGCAATGGAAGTCTACCCCCAGTAAATCCCCCGGCATTTAGAATTTTAACATCATTGTGAAAGCCTGATTGGCACTGTACTGATTACAGACAGCGTTATTTTTTACCACCAGGACGGCGCGTTGCTCGTCTTCTTACTTTGCATAAAAAATATAATGACATAATATTAAAGGTGTAAATCTTATGTACTGTTAGTAAATATAATTCTATTTGATAGGTCCGGCGCGTGCACCATTTGCTAGTGCAAGCCCTCGCTTTATTTAACGAGCCACCGTGTATGTGTGTGTGTGTGCGTGCGTGTGTGTGTGTGTGGCGGTAACTCACGCCTTTACTTTTAACTAGGTTTTGTTTTACACTACGGCGATAATATGTAGGTCAATGTAGATAACTAGTAGTTCGCCTCGAACTGGGACCTCGCAGCCCAATTTCCGTGGTAAACCTTAGACTTTAGGCCTCGACAAAATATATCCTAATACAAGAACTTTAACATTAATATTAAAACTCAAAATACAAAAATTCAGAGAAATTAAAACTCAATAAATCTACGTACCGAGATTTTTAGAATATAATCCTTTTTAGAGTTTCGTTCTTCTGAAGGAAAAAACGAAACCCTAATAGGATCACTTGGTCATCCGTATGTCTGTCAAGACCCATTTATACTCTACATCCCGTAGAATTGTATATTTTACCATAATACACAGGTCTATGGCCGCTTGGTACCCGTAAAATTAAACTTCTAAGTTAACGTAGAAAAAAATCCACCCGTTTATCCTTCAAAAACGTACCTACAATTTTTACCATATATTTATGAAATTTGGCAGACTATAAGTACATATATTTTAAATTCGGGAAAATTTCTGAAAGCTATACATTTGAATTAATTCATTTAAAAATGGCCCTATTTAAAGTACGTAAACATCGAAGTTAAGCAATATTATGTGCGTACGTATTTGGATGGGCGCGTACGTAGTGATCTCAACATTTTGCTGACTTTTTTGAAGAGAGCCACCAGCGGCCCGTGATGCATTATGGTGTGCTCGTGCACCTTTATTGTTGAATGTGCCGGCACAAACAATAACTCTAAGTTTTAAAAAGTTATGCAGACAGACTTCTCAAATAACCTTACTGCCAGCGAAAAAGTAGAGGCTCTCAACTCTATGAGTTCGCTTTGCTCGGTCGATGATATATGTACTCGTATGTATTCATATAAATTATGTATTTAAATTATATTTTATAACAAAAGGATTCAGCGAGTTTTTTTTATTCTATCACCACTTCCACAGACATTGTTGCCTGCTTATTATTGTTTATGGTCTCCACTTTCGTGTTTTGCCAGTGGCCGTAGCATGCCGAACAGAATCCCGACCAAACTTCAAGAGTAGAACTGTCATCCCATACATTCACAAAATTACAATGTATGGCATGACAGTTCTACGCTTGACATTTCAGCGGGATCTCGTTTGGCATGCTACGGCCACTGTAAAATATTATTTTACTTGACAGCGAGTTATAGTCCGGTACATTGTGTTCGGGATAATTTATACAAAATTTTAGGCAATGTGACGTAGTTATGTCGTCATAATAATATTATATTATAATTTGCCTATACTATTATATCCAACTTTGGTTGCTTGCCATTAGCGATGGGTATAAAATAACGCTATTAATAAGGTTTTTATTTTAAATAACTATTTTACTTTATTTTTATTTTACTTAAATTAAATAACATTATATTTTATCGATCGAGCGAAATGAGGTTTATAAAAAGATTTAAAAAAAACAGCACAAAACGTGTACTTACCTACATGTATGTGACACCTAGCTCAATAGCAAACTTTAGGCGGCCGGACTATAATTGACGCAATTATAGCTATTACCACTGAGCATATAAAGAAGAGTGTCAACTCCGAAGAAAAAAAATGAAATCGCCTAATGTACTGAATTCATTGGAGTCACCTTACCAACCCAAAAGTAAAATGTATATTTGATTTCTGATGTTGCCTGCACTGCTGTATGACATTGCTTAGTGATGGGTAGTGTCGATTGTTAGTGATGGCCAGGTCGATAAAAATATATCAATAGTCGGCGCGACCCGTTGGACGGGATAGTTGATGATTTTATTATATGTTTTAAGTTTTATAAATAACGAAAAGCCATGTTATTTTATAATATTTTAATTTAATTTATTAATGCTATTTTTACAATTAATGTGCTAATAAAAATATATACAAATATTGTGTACAATAAAATTAAAAACGTGTATTTTATATTACTGTACATCGCAAGCAGTTATATAATATAGGAATCAGGAATAAATAATAATTTTTTCAAGAATTATCGGTCTTATCGAATCTTATATCGTTAAAAAACTTAACTAAACTTAATCCGACTTAGTTTTTTAATGGGCCGAAAAACAAGCTCAGGATCCTCTACAACTCTTAGCCACTGCACCTGTAAAACATACAAGGTTTTTTTTTTAAAACAACGTACTAAGAAGACCAGCAAGACGCTCTCCTGTTGGTAAGAAATAACGCTGCAATATAATATAGTGCTACCCAGGATTTTACAAATGGGTTCACTGCGCCAACACTTCTCACTTGAGAGTCATAAGATGTTTAGACTCTTCAACCCAGTAATTTCATTAGTTACAGTGCTCTCCTACCGAAGCACAGTAATGTTTGCATATCACTGCTCAGGCGGTAGAATAACTGGTGTTGGGGCACCTGCCTAGTCGACCAAGGTAGTCTGTTCCTCATAAATGTTGGTGGACAGTTTGTAGGAAAAAAGTACCTACTCCAAAGCAATTGGTGGCTGTTTGTGAGTATTGATTATATTTTGTTGCTTATAACTTACCTGTTTTCATCCAATGGAAACGATGCGAAGAATACTGTAGCTGATTCCATACTATATAAGATTTACGGAGCGCGAGTTCCAACTCATGATGAGCCGATAACTCTTCAGTCTCTTCGTGAAACAGGCACTAAGAATTACGAACTTTATCTGTACAATATCTTTATCTAACCAAAAACTATAACGAACTAAAATCTATAGAATATAAACTAAAAACACGACTGTCCAGCCCAGAAACTCGAATGTTTAAAGCAGGAAAAACAATCTTTTTTAAACTTTAACTCACGTTACAAAATATCAACAAATAACAACGTCAAACATTGAATTGTCAATTTTGATTTTGTTTTTTTTATTGTCAATGTTCAAAGGAGGTGTATAAGAAAAAATAAACTATTTTTTATGTTGGTACTTGCTTCCTTGCGTTGGTAACGTGACTCCAAGGAATCTCATACATTTTTTCAATGTATGGAAGTTACGGGAGACTGGGTATTACGCAATGTACTAAAAAATAATGTTATTGAAAATAAGATAAATTGCTTGAAATTCTCGAATTATTGGACTTTATCGCTATTAATTCTTTAGCTTGATCTACTTGCCTGCTCTTTCTTGCCTGTAGGATCTTTCTTAAACTTAATGTACCTAACAAATTGTGCAAAACATTATAATTTAGTCATCTCTATAACTCTACAACCCTTGGATCGATTTGGCTCATTTTTGAACATGAGAATTCTTTTAGCTTATACTACCTGCTCGCAAAGTTCCATTAAGATTGGAACTTTGGTAACGTTGTAATTAAGCATTTTCTATAACTCTAGAACCCTTCGACCGATTTGGCTGATGTTCGAACTTAAAAATTCTATTGACTTAAACTACGTATTTGCAAAGTTTCATAAAAATTGGACCATCGGTTTTCAAGTTATCGCGTAACAAACATACATACAAACATACACTTTTGATAATATATTTATGTAGGTTATAAAAAATGTGTGTATATTAGAAAAAAAAATATCAGAGCACCAGTTTTGAAATTATCGTCAGACCTATCGTAAAGACTTTAAGTCACCTATATCTCTGCAACCCTAAGGTCTATTTCGCTATTTTTTTCACTAAAATTATTCTATTAACCTATCTAACTTGTGTGTAAAGTTTCATTTAATTTGGATAAACCGTTTTCGAGAAAATGTCGATCAAACCTAAGCGCCAGAGGTCAACCGCTAAACTGGTCAAAACGCAGGCTTTTCGCGGCTCTCGACTCTAAGACCTCGCTTCGCTCGGTCGAATATTATTTTTTAAATGAACATAATATTGTAATAATTGAGTTTTAAGTATTTTGGCTTAGTTTTTAGCAATATCTAGATTTGATGCTTAAAATTTCATGCATTATATATTCAAGACAAAAAGTTAAGGTTTTCAAGATGTGCGTTAAATTCTTAAATTAATTCAAAGACCTAAAATATTATAGACACAAAGTTACCTAATGCCACAACGCACGAAGACGGCTTGCGTTTACTATACCTGCTTGCCTATTGAGATATCTAGACACGCGGCAGCGAGTCAAGCCAAGTTCAAGCAAAGGTACTGGCGACCGCGCCGTGTGTTATATTACACGAACCATCCAAAGCGCGTTTTGACGACTTTTTACATCCTCGTTATACAAAAACTATTACACATAGACAAGTCAAATTTGGCACATATACTTACATATACGAACTATATCTCTGTTCCAAATTCCAATAACACAGCTCAAACGGTTATTTAGATATAAACATCCAGTAATCGGTGAAGTTAATACATACTGAGGGATAGATCAAAAGTAATATCCCAGTTCCAGATGACCTAGAAAGCTGAAATTTGGCATCCCGATAGGTAATGTCATAGTAACAAAGGGAAAAATCAGAAACTAGTATTTTTTTATCATTTTAAATTATTATTAATTTTTAAAAAATGTATATTATAGTTTGGGACGCCTAGGAACGCATAAAGCAATACATGTAGCATGTTGCTATAATTTATGTGTAGGCGGCTATTTTCTATTAGATACTACGAAGTGTGCGCGAGTCCACTATTCCTTCTAATATAAATATAAATAAAAACTTTATACCTACTGTACGTATGGAAATATGTTTTTTACTTTTTAACGCCTAAACGGGTGGGCCGATTGACTTTAAATTTAGTATAAAAAAATAGCTTAGACCCCTGGAATAACATAATATACACTACTGTACCAAACTGTATGCGGGTAAAACAGCTAGGCACAGCTAGTCACTAATAAAAATAGGTTCCTGGTACCTACGTAAAAATTGTATATCCTATGTAAATACCAATCAATATATCGACTTCTACCAGCACAAGGCGGCTCAGTGACATAGAGGTAATAATATTAACATTGTTTACGATAAAAATAATGTATGTATATCGCCTTAGGTGCTAGTTGGTGTAAACATTTTAGATACCTACGTACCTGTAACGTATAGAGTCATAATATTATAGGTATGTGGCGGTATCTGGGGGCACAGCAGTGCCCCAGCCAAGTCGTCGTCATTACAAGTCTTGTCGGCTTAGGTTTTTTTTGATCGAAATTCTAATCCAGTTCCAGATGATCTAAAAAGTTAAATTTCCATCCAGGTAGGCGGTAGGTATAAGATAGCTGGGTGAATATAGATAAATTTATCAGTAACTAGTATTGTTTAAAAATCAATTGATTAGGTACAATATTCAAATCAATAGTGCACATAAATGCTATAATATATAAATAAGTACTAAATTAATTATAGGTATATCGAAGCACGGCGAGGCTCACGGGCCGCGGTGCGACGGCCGTGCCATGGAGCAGTGGGGTGGGGGGAGGTGCAATAAAACAATCATTTGGTATTAATCTTATTATGACTGAGTGTCTTAAACCTATTACATACTAAAAAGTACTGTACAAAAAGCAATGATATCCCATCAAAAACATAAATGTGAAAAGAGAGCCAAGTTCAATATTACGATGTATGTACTCATAGTTACCTATGATTTGGTAGTTGACTTCGACGACAAAAGAAGTGAGATCTAAATGCGTGCCAAGTTCAATGGTCAGTCGTGAAAAACATTTACAACAACATAAAATATTTTATTACAACTTAAAAGATTATTTCTTCTTATCACTTAGAATTAATATTATTTTGAAGCCCAAAGTTTGACTTGGCTAGTTCTCATGGGTACCATTAAGAAGAAGTATCATTAAGATAAGACAATAGATACTTTATTGTACACCACATAATGTTACAGAAAATACATTTAACACGATTTTATTCAGTGGTAATTCTTACACTTAAAGTTCAGCGTTAATTTACGCATACATTGAAATAATAACGTTACGAATAGATGGACACGTATTATGTTGCATAATAATCATGTTTTGCATTGTTTTTACGCAAATAAGTTATCAGCCGCGACGATAGCGTAGCAATCATTCAATTCATCAATACATAAGTATATAATTATAATTAAAAATTGCAATGTACAATTGGCGGTCTTATCGTTAAAGAGCGATATCTTCCAGACAACCAATGGATGGAGGGGACTAATTTACATGATAAAAGACGGTGGCGCACTAATCGACCGAGCGAAGCGAGGTCTTAGAGTCGAAAGCCGCGAAATGCCTGCGTTTGGACCAGTTTAACGCTTGACCTCTGATGCTCAAGTTTGGTCGATGTTTACTTGAAAACGGTTAATCCAAATTAAATGAAATTTTACACACAAGTTAAGAAGGTTAATTGGATAATTTAAGTGAAAAAATTAGCTAAATAGGTTACAGGGTTGCAGAGATATAGGTGACTTAAAGTCTTTACGATAGGTCTGACGATTATTTCAAAACTGGACCGCTGATAATTTTTTTTCTAACATATACACATTTTTTATAAGCGATACAAATATATTAGCCAAAGTTTATGTTTGTATGTATGTTTGTTACGCGATAACTGGAAAACCAATGGTCCAATCTGCATGAAACTTTGCAAACGCGTAATATAAATCCATAGAATTTTTAAGTTCGAACATGAGCCAAATCGGTCGAAGGGTTCAAGAGTTAAAGAGATTGCTTTATTACAATGAAACCGATGATCCAGTCTTGATAAAAATTTTTAAACAGGTAGTACAAACTAAAAGAATTCTCACGTCCAAAAATGAGCCAAATCGGTGCAAGGGTTGTAGAGTTATAGAGAATACAAAATTACAATGTTTATCGATTATAATATTATGAGAACTACAGGGATATTCAGTTTTCCGTCAGGGAACCGAACCAAAGACCAAATTGTCAAAAATCGATACGACGTAATACGTCATTTCATACATTTTTGATAATTCGGTCCTAGGTTCGGTTCCCTAACGGATAAGTAAATAGCTATGTTGACTTACTCAAAATATTATGAATTTAAATGATCGTGCGGGTGAAACTTAAACCCATTTTTTATTCAATAAATAGTAGTCCAGTCAATGAGTGCCCAAAAGAGGCATGTGGATCGAAAAGTCGAAAGCAGAAAAATCTAACTTAGGAACTTTGTTTGGACTATTCAGGAGATTAACATACTAAAAGTTCCCACCCCTCCGAGGTGATCCCGAGGGGTGGGGGGGCCGAAGAAGGTCCCATTTTTAGGTTTTTTGCCTAAATGTCAAAAACTGGGCGTAGTACGATATTTTGTTGTACTACATTATAAAAGCTTTGAAATTTCCTACAACTTTGGCTTTAACACTTTTTATCTATATCCATCGTCCAGCTATGAGCTTCCAAACATGGTCTATTTTTAAGATGCTGAAATTAGTTTTCCATACAAAGTCGGTAAAAAAATCTTATATAAGTAAGTAATATTTGACCAACTTCTGGTTGTCGTACCATAATGAAACTTTGTAAATGTCTAGAAATATGATGACAGTTCAATAATTTGGTACCACTGAGCTGATCTGATGATGGAGCCAGGAGGTGTTTACTGAACCTCTTCAATGGCTATTAGTAAACCCGTCGAGTTTGGGCACATTACACTCGAATTGGCATAAGCAAAAAACCTAAAAATGGAACCTTCTTCGGCCTCCCCCCCCCTCCCCTCGGGCTCACCAAGGATGAGTGGGGACTTTTAGTATGTTTATGTTCTGAATAGTCCAAACAAAGTTCCTAAGTTAGTTTTTCTACTTTCGACTTTCGAGACAGCGCCAAAGATCCGTTTTTTGTAAAGTTGTAGTTTGTAAAGTTCATCCACAAGTCTTTTGTTTAAAAAAATAATTAATAATTAGGCCTACGTTTGATCACATTATCCCACCTGATGGAAAGTGCAAATGTGATCGACGAGCTGCACGTATAAAAAATCTAATAATGCCTTGAACAAGGACACTTTGTCTTGCTCAGTAGCTGTAGATACATCTTGAAAACCTGCGAGCCTAGATGTTACGCGTGACTGTCATAGCTCTGCGTTCTCGCTCCAAGTCTAAGTCATCATCGGCTGCTACGACAAAAATGTTATAGAATTAGCTACAATATCAATATAATAACTGTTGTAAATTTGCTGTATAACACAAGTAAAGCTAGATATTTTTTCCCAATTTCAATTATTCTAATGTCCACTGCATTGGCAACTTCTTCGTAAACAAGTGCTACAAACTATGAAGATTTTTTGAGATTTTTTTTTAAAGACTATAGTAATATTTATTATTTTATTCTATTATTTTCTGCAAGTGAATACACACATAACCTTTCATAAAGATAAAGATTTTTTTAATGTATATCCGTTACGTATTTTGAGTTTTAACATTACTTTCAATTTTGGCATTTTCCTTTCCTTTTACGAATATAATAGGTTAAAGTTTCCATACAATTATATTTCGTAGATACTTATAACTTTTTACCCATGTATACCTATTTTGAGGGAAATTGGGTCTGCGAGGTCCCAGTTCGCGGCGAACTACTAGTTAGCATTAAGTGCGTTTAATAGTGATCAAGCTAAAGTTTAGAGAGTACCTACCTAGTATATTATGAGAACTGGCCAAGTCAGTCTTTAGGCTTCAAAATAATATTAATTCTAAGTGATAAGAAGAAATTATCTTTTAAGTTGTAATAAAATATTTTATGTTGTTGTAAATGTTTTTCACGACTGACCATTGAACTTGGCACGCATTTAGATCTCACTTCTTTTGTCGTCGAAGTCAACTACCAAATCATAGGTAACTATGAGTACATACATCGTAATATTGAACTTGGCTCTCTTTTCACATTTATGTTTTTGATGGGATACATTACACCCAGAGAATAATATAAAAATAAACACAAAGTAAATTAAATAATTTTATCAATATAAGCGACCTTAGTGCAAACCATTATGGTTTACTTTGTAATAATAAAATGAAACTCTATTTTCACAGCGCTAATGCTCAAAATCTCTTGTCCCTTATATCTCTAATTTGTCGCGCTCTTCCGCGTAAAGGAGTGAAAGAGACAACTGCGTAACAAAAAAAAACTTTAAATGCAAATTTTGATACAATAACTACATTATTTTGAAAGTTAATTACTAAAAGTAGTACCTAGCAAAATGTATAAAACTTACCTAAAATATGAAATCCCATATTATTTTTTCTTTGAAGTGTATTATTTTTGCAATCCTTAAGAGCTACGTTCTACTTGACGGCCGGCGCGAGACTGACGCCGAAACAGTGCTTATTATGGATTTAAGCACTGTTTAGTTTGGTCGCTTTTGCAGCGGTTACGCGTAATCTATCTTGTAGAAATCGTTGAATTAGTTACTCATCTAGGTCCCGTCCGAATGGTGTGCCTCATAGGTATATGCAGTATTGATATTGGTCGCCTAATAAGTATTATGTGTATAAGAGAGCGATAATGAAATAATAAAATTTTATTTTTATAATTTTGTTACCAACTAACCCATTTAATTTGTTACTAACCCATGGATCTTTATTGTATAAAAATATTTGATTTGATTAAAGCAAAATGTTAAAAGAAGCACTTTTGGTATGAGAATTTGTTAATAATAATATTATGTTTCTGCGAAATGGAGCACAGTATTTCAAAAGATCATGAAAAGTATACCCTTTTCTAAGAAACCGTTACCTACAGGTATATTCCTTTTCACCAAACAATAACTCTAAAGAAGCAAAATATATAGAGATAGTGAGGGCGATAGCCTTTAATTAACTGGTAAAATATACGAAGCTTTTGAATTTGAACGCAAGAAACAGGTCTATGTACGCTATCCATTAATTTAATAACAACCTTTACTTAAGACTGTGGCTTTTCCTGAAATAGAGAAATCTGTCTTAGATTGGTTTCAGAGGAAAACGAAGGTCTATAAAATAGCATACCGATGCTTAACACGTTCTCTGCCAACAAAACCTTCAACGAAACGAAACCTTGAACCTTTCCATTTGAGCCGCGACGGTTACAGTGACCCACGCGTCTGTTGAGTTTTAGATTTGTCCTAGCAGGGCGACGGTCTTAAGCCATGAACAAATTTATATGGGAAATGACCCGCCTGGCACTATAATATCTCAAATTTACTGTTTTCATCTGGCCCTTGGGAAATGTGGTGACGGACACCATTGACTGAGCGTCAGAGAACGTATTAAGAATTTTATAACTCTACTTTCAAACAAAAAAAACTAAATTTAAATCCGATCATCCGTTCGGGAGCTACGATGCCACAGACAGACACACACACACACACACACACACACACACACACACACACACACACACACACACAGACAGACAGACAGATACGTCAAACTTATAACACCCCGTCGTTTTTGCGTCGGAGGTTAAAAATACAAAAAATCATACTGGTGGTAGGCTCCGGCCGTGGCAGTTACCAACTGGACAAAACCGCGTCGCCAAGTGATCATTGTGACCGTGTTCCGGCATGATGTTCAGTGAAGCCAGGGAGGGATTTATCCCGCCTTCTAGGTATAGTCTGCTGCCATCTACGACCGTATCATCGCTTAACATCATCCGAGATCGTGGTCAAAGACTAACCTATAATACTTCAGGACATTTCACATTAGGGTGAAGCGAAAAATTTTTTTTTATGAAACGGTAATAATGTAATAGTTAAAATTCGATGCAATCCCGCACTATTAGAACACAGAATCTAAAAAAAAACTTGAGAGGTGTCAAAGGACACCCGGTCCGGGGTTTTATTATTTATTATTTACAAAAAACCTGTATACACTCAACAAAAATAATCGTCGCGACACCACACTGTTCAATGCGAAATAGAAATGAAAATATCTGGCTTGCTTTCTATAAGAGAGAGAGAGAGAGAGAGAGAGAGAGAGAGAAATATGCGCACGCCGCACAGCTTACAATAGCTTGCTATAGCAAAAAGTGTCGTGACAACTTTTCGTAAGAATTTTTGCCGTCTAGCCCCCTTTCACAACGCGCTATAAGGAACTTCGTTCCAAAAACTTTCCATACATCCGCGCTCCACCCTATTTCACATAGCGCCACCTAATCCCAAGCTAAGCAACTTAATGCTTGTGTTATGGTGGTTAGGACAACGGTTATAATACTTATATACTTTTTTTGTGAATACATACTTATCTTCTTCTTGGTCGTAGCCTCATGACTGAGGGACGTGATCATGGTGCCTCATCAGCTTTGACACCACTTCCTTCCATCTATGCCGGTCCTGCGCCATTTGGATTGACGCTTGTAGGGTGGCTCCCGTAGCATCCTGGGTTACATGCGTCCATCGCGTGGGTGAGCGCCCTCTACCTCTCTTCCCTTCTACACTGCCAGTAATAATAAGTCTCTCCAGACTGTCTGGGTCGCGTCTGACGGTGTGTCCGAAGAATTTGAGGACTCTCTGCATGCAGATTGTTGAAAGCCTGGTTTTAACATTCAGTTCTCGGAGGATTGACTCATTTGTGCGACGTTCCGTCCAGGATATTCTCAGCATTCTGCGCCAGCACATTTCGAACGCGTCAATCCTCGATCGTACTCGAGACTTCAAAGTCCAGGTTTCCGAAGCATACAGGAAGATCGAGAAGATACTTATAATAGATATTTAAAACCACCCAGACCAGAAACAAATACCTGCGGATCACACAAAATTTTACCCACGCGGGAATCGAACCCGCAACCTACTGCGTTGCAAGCGGGTATTAGCACACCAAAGGGGTCCAAAGGGGAGGCCTGTGTTCAGCAGTGGACGTCTTACGGCTGAAATGATGATGATGATGATTAGCACACCGCGCCACAGAGGTCGTTACATTCGATGAAGCCAGGGAGGGATTCCCCACCTTTTAGGTTTAGTCTGTTACCATCGACCGCCGCAGCGTAGCTTAACATCACGCTAGATCGTGATGAAAGGCTAATCTATACCATTTTTTTTAAATAGCTCTTATAAAATACCGTTGATAGTTTGCATCTAGATGCAGTCTACGTGAGAACTAACCAAGATCTGTTTGAGAAAAATAATAACAAATACAATATCAGAAACGCAAACAAGCTGACATCCATACAACGGACTCTCAGTAAGTCCAGTAAGTTGAGTCACGTAATGGGCCCAACAGTTTATAATAAGTTACCTGAAGACGTTGTAGCCGCTCCTAGTCTGACGTGTTTTAAAATGAAATTAAAGCGTTGGTTGATCGAGCAGACGTTCTACTCGTACAGTGAATTTATAGAATATAAGAAATAATTATCAATCATAGAATAATGATGAATTCTAATTTAATATGATTTACAATTCTTATTGTATTTAATTTTTACTTTGACATTCTAATTTATTTTTATTGAATTGAATTTGTGACATGTAATTTTTTTACCAATAAATTGAGTATGAGTATCCTAGACTAGTGAATGTCAATTGTAACAAGAATGTAGCCGTCGATGTCCGGCGGTCTCAGGCTGGCAGCGCGCCAAATGTAAGCCTTATCGCTGGGAACACAACCTCATATCACTCTATACTATGAACATGCTGGTTTAAGTTGTTACATTTCATTCTAAATGCGAACTTTTTATTAACCCCCGACGCAAAAACGACGGGGTTTTATAAATTTGACGTGTGTGTCTGTCTGTGTGTGTGCTTGTCTGTGGCATCGTAGCTCCCGAACGGATGAACGGAATTTTATTTAGTTTTTTTGTTTTAAAGTAGAGATAGTCGAGTATGTTCTTAGCCATGTTTGGTGGAAATCGGTCCAAGATGGCCGCCGTTACAAAATTTCGGATTACTTTTTTCTCCACGACCCCGTCAATATGGGTTGAAAACAAATGCTATCTAGGACCAATGTACTAGATAGCAATAGTCAAGACGAATCAAATGAGCCTGAACTCGATGGAGTTGCGTCGTTTAATTTAGAAAACCCTATTGCCACCTTCCAGCTCCATCATCAGATTAGCTCGATGTCATAATAATATTGCATTGTCACCCGATTTATAAATACATGCAAAACAGCTCAATCTGAAACCGGGAAATGCACAAAATCAAACTTGCATCTTGCTTGCGGTATTTTTTTGTATGGCAATAAATAAATTTTTACTTTTACTTACTTAAGATTTGATAACAGACAGACAACGGACAGGTAAAAATAAATAAAAGCTTGTAAATAAGAAAGATACGGCAATACTCCATGTCTCCACTAATGAGCGGCACACATCTGCAAGTGTAATGTCATTACTCTGCACACTCCGCTCTGTTACATGTATTGTTTATGTACTCTGGGACTCGTTTGATAGAGTTACGAGTACTTTCATGTACTTTATTTATTAACTTAATTATTGTCGGGGTGCGGGTGAGATTGCAGTGAAACAAATTATGTTAAATAGAACTGGATGTATTGGTAAATGTTTATGTTGAATGTTAATAAATGCACTCGAGTGGCGCGGCGATCGGTAATCGGTAATGCACTGACGATAAAATTGCCGGACTGATGGAAGTGGGTCACACGAGTGCAATCTATGCGAAATGTTCGGTGACGCACAGGAAAATTATAAAAAATCATGTTTCTATTAGGCAAATATTGATGTGAACCCGCTCCGGCGAAGGAGTCCTATACCCCATATTACGGGCCTTGAGGTTATTTTGGGGTATAGGTTCTCTACTAGTAATTTATGTGATTTGTAATGCCTTAACTGAATAAACAATTTATTTATTATTATTTATTAACTAGAGTGTGCTCGCGGTTTGGCCCGCGTGTTAAAATCCTTTCATAGCGGAGGTCTTCATCATAAAATCCATCTATATTCCAAATTTCAAGCGAATCTGTCCAGTGGTTTGAGCTGTGCGTTGATAGATAAGTCAATCAGTCACACTTTCCTTTTATAGACTATATTTAGAAGACTAGTAAAAATACTGGCCTGAAGAGTAACTCTTAATATCTTTTGACTCTTGAGTGAAAAGCGTTTGCGGAGGACACCTGGATTTTTACATTATTGAAAATTCAGGGGTAGCACTGTACTAATTATGGGCAGCATTATCTCTCAGCAGCATTATATCTTAAAATCGCATCAGGAGCTTTGGTCGTCTTCATACTTCTAAATATATAAAAGGAATGAGTGACTGATTGACTGACTGACTAATCTATCAACGCACAGCCGAAACCACTGGACGGATTTGGTTGAAATTTGTTACATTTTTTTTAATTTTTTTTTTTAAAACAGACTAATCAAGCGTTTCACCGCAATCTCACCTGTTGGTAAGTGACGATGCAGTCGAAGTTGTGGCACGCTTGTTTAGTAAGAACCTATTCACTCTTGATTTGAACAAACCCACGTTATAGTATTCGGGAAACACTGAGAATGGTAGCGAGTTCCATAACTTCGCCGTTCTCATAATGAGAGACGAAGCGAATCGCTTAGTCCGAGCTGCTGGTATACTCACCAGATATTGGTGGCGCAGTGGTACATATAGGTTTTATGACGTAGACCTTCGCTGAGAAAGAATTTTGCCACGCGGGCAAAGCCGTGATCATAAGTTAGTCTTTACATAAAAAAAACTAAAATGCGAGTAAATACAGTCTAAACTATAAAATCACTGAATAAACAGTAAACACAGTTATCAAACACAAATTTATCGCATCGCAGCGTTAACTGAACTCGCGAACAAACGAAAAATAACATTTCAAAAGTTAATACTAAGAGAAGTTCCATCAAATTGATAAGGATCATGTTATTAAATTGAAAACGTCTGGGCCCTGGGGGGGAAGGAGGGGGGGGCAGCCGCTGGTCGAAATGACTACAAATGGAGAAGTAAACCGCTTATGTCACAGTTTTATGTACGAAGGTAAGTCTACTGAAACAAATTGTTTTGAACTGAATGTTTGAAATATAAACGATGCGATATACCTGCCTATTTGCCAGGTACATTAATTAGTAGTAATAGTTTTTTTTTTTAGTGGCAAATGCCTTTATTGAGAAAAACAAACTAACAATACTACAGCTACTACAGCAGTTGAGAACACTTTTATTAACCACAGATCGGCCACAAGCCGATCTACAGAAAATCCAAGTGCTCCAAACCACTGACAGATGGCAGAGTGCCCAGAATGCTGGCAATGTAATAGTTAATTATAATTTATTTAAAATGTACTTAGTTATGTTTTATGTTGTTGATATTATGTCGCAGTTATTATTTTAATGTAGAGATATAATGGTGCTGCATAAGCCAGAGCGGCAGTCAACTATAGTTCAAAAAAAACCTGCCTATTTGGATGAATTCTACTGATTTTTTTAAACAACATAAGAAGACTATTTATGAAGATGAGCAAGACACTCTGCTGATGGTAAGAGATAACGCAGCCCATAATTAGTACAGTGCTACCCAGTATTTACAAGGGTAAAATTCTGGGTGTACTGCGCCAACGCTTCTTACTTGAGAGTCATAAGATGTTATTATGTATGCTATAAAGTATTGATGAGTGTCTTTGTTACCTCTTCACGCCTGAGCAACTGAACTGATTGATCTAAAATCTAAATATATAAAAGGAAAGAGTGACTGATTAACTGACTGATCTATCAACGCACTAAAATCAGGTTTACATGATAATAATACTTCTCGGGTGCATTTTTAATTTTTATAGTGCACACAGGGGTTAATCATCAGCTATTGTCACATTACAATTTAGAGCAAATTGTCACAGAACAAATTGTCTACGTGTTGGCTTCGGCCCCACGCACGCCTACCAAAGGACCGGGACACTATTGTCCCGAGATACCTTAAAGCTGACAAACAAATAATAATAATAATTCTTTATTTCAGACTCGAAATCCATAATAAATTACAAAAAAACCGGTCAAGTACGAGTAGGACTCGAGCACCGAGGGTTCCGTACAAACCTACGGGTTTCTACGGAACCCTAAGGAAAAATGGGTATAATTTTATAAGACGGGTTTTGATTCCCTTGCGAGTACTTGCGAGTTTAAAAATATGCGGCTAAAATTGCTGTTTCTTTTGATTGCGTTGACATAGATGTTTGTTTTTTTTACAGCTTAAAGTTATTATAAAGCTGAGTATTTGGTATGAATTTCAATTTAATACCTGTACGCGTTCTTGAGAAAAGGGATAGTAAATACAAAATTATTAAAAATATTTTTTTATATGATGTAACTAAAAATTTACAGTTTTCGCAATTTTGCCTGTGCTTGTGATTTAAGACGTTGCTGCGTACCAAATTTCAAGATTCTGAGTTAGCGGCAAGTACCCTGTAGGTTTTGATTTCCTTGAGAGTAGTCGCGAGTTTAAAAATACGGCTAAAATTGCTGTTTCTTTTGAATGCTTTGAGATAGAGGTTTGATTTTTTTACAGTTTAAAGGTATTATAAACCTTAGTAATTGATATGAATTTCAGTTTAATACCTGCACGCGTTCATGAGAAATATGGTAGTACGTATGAAATTATTAAAAATATTTTTTTATATGATGTAACTAAAAATGTACAATTTTCGAAATTTTTCCTTTATCTGTGCTCTAAGGAGTTGCTTTGTGCCAAATTTCAAGATTCTAAGATCACGGGAAGTACCCTGTAGGTTTTGATTTTTTGAGAGTAGTTGCGAGTTTAAAATTGCGACTAAAATTGCTGTTTCTTTCGAATGCGTTGACATAGAGATTTGATTTTATTACAGTTTAAAGGTATTATAGACTTGAGTATTTGATATGAATTTCAATTTAATACGTTTACGCGTTCATGAGAAAAAGGGTAGTAGGTATAAAATTATTCAAAATATTTTTTTCATATGATGCAAATTAAAATTTATAGTTTTCGCAATTTTTCCTTTATCTGTGCTCTAAGGAGTTGCTTCGTGCCAAATTTCAAGATTCTGGGTTCACGGGAAGTGCCCCGTAGGTTTTGATTTATTTGGTAATGTCGAAAATTTGCTGAAATTTGCGACATATTCGACTATATCTTTTGATTGCGTTGGCCTAGAAGTTTGAAATTTTCACAGCTCTAAGAGGCAATAGACCTTAGTATTTCCTATAAATTTCAGCTTGTTACCTTCACGCGTTCCTGAGAAAAAGGGTCTTGACAGACAGACAGACAGACAGACAGACAGACAGACAGACGGACGGACGGACAACAAAGTGATCCTATAAGGGTTCCGTTTTTTCCTTTTGAGGTACGGAACCCTAAAAATGGAAATAGACATAACGTGCGCGAAAATTCGAATAACATATATGGCCCCCGTACAACGAATTAGGGAAATAACCCCCGTAGCATCAATAAATCTCTACATATAGTAGTATAAAATAAAGTTGCTTCCCGCGTTTGTCTGTCCCTATATAATATGCTTATATCTTTAAAACTACGCAACGGATTTTGATGTGGTTTTCATCAATCGATAGAGTGTTTCAAGAGGATATATATTATATATATATTTTTTTTATTTTATTTTTTTCTTTTCACATTTATTAATTTCTACCTTGACATAGAAGATGTTATTTTTAATGTAATTTGTATTTAATTTGACATTCTTTATCATTATTATTATTGTGTTTCTTTTCCATTCTCGAAATTTTAAGAATTTCGGTTTCCAAATACGAACAGCACGGGCCTAAGCCAAGTGCGAACCGTTTTCTGCAGTCGATGATTGGTTGGTGACGTCGTCCTGCAAAAACTTACGGACAATTCGGCAAGTGTTTAGTATTGCAGCTTTTTGCATGGTGAAATAAAGATTTGTTGGCAAATCCAATTGTTTGAGGTAGTGTTGTAGGAATTTAGGGATAACTCCGGTGCTGGAGAGCACGAAAGGTACAATACATACTTTGTCCATTCTCCAAATTCTTATTATTTCTTCTTTCAATTCTGTGTATTTATGTATTTTTTCGGTTATGGGTCGTTCTCCAAGGCCCACGAAAGTTTGGTCACACGGTCTTTATTCCTAAACTATCAAACATATAGCAATGAGACAAATTTTATGTCATTCTTTATTTATATGGCTATACAATTTTAACACTAAATAAATAAAATTACTTTCAATGACTTTGTAAAAAAAAATTAATGTTGAAATCGGAAGCAAAATGGGTGTTCTCCGCATGTCACACTCTCTTCGCGCTCGCGGAAATCCTCGGTAACTTTTACATTTAATTCATAAGCATATAAATATATACACCAAATTAATCGTATTTTAACTGTGCATCATAATGCCAAAGAACATTTATTATATATCTTCATTTACAATAGTTAGGAGCCATTATGTCTCGGTCACACGATTTTGCTAGTTTCGCAAAAGCACAACATTTCGGCATATATCTTCCAAGACCACTGACTTATCGCTACAAGTTTAACTGCCTAGTAATTTCAGTAGAGTCTCCGTGTTAGTGGGAAAGACAGATTACGTCTATCGCCTTTTTTAAAAAAAATATGCGGAAAATAAACTTTGAATATTTTCGAGTACCCTCGCTCAAGAAACTTTCATGGGCATATTTTGAAAGATTTATGCTTATAATTTTCCAGCGCATTTTGAATTATTGTATTAGATAGATCTTCGAAATTGTTGTGAAGTAGTTTGTTTGTTAGTTTACCGATAACTTTAACCGTAAAACTCAAAATTGTAGAATTTTCATAACTTTCGTGGCATAACATTCGTGGGATTTTCTCCACGAAAATTACATTTTGCACCATTTTTTCTCCTATTTGTATTTTTCTCCTATTAGTTTCTACTCAAAAGGATACAGAAGGTCTCCAAATACATCTTCATTAATTTATTCTAGTCCAGGGTAAGCCTGAACAAATCATCTGTCTTCTTCGTACCGGTCCTGAGACTTTATTCATCATAATCATTTGATTTCCTCAGAGATAACTAATACCGTGGGATTGTGACCGTAGGACCACAAGTGGGATACCGCCGTACCCACTTTGTCTGAAATGAACACCAAGATAGCCTCAGTCAGTAAACGCCTCGCTAAGAAGAGCTATCAAAGATGTCAGGTTTCCGTAGAAGCACCGCCGAAAACACTATTAAATTATGTTCCCCTCACTGTTGCCGGGCGAACCCAGCCAAAAAATAGAGGACAAGCTCAAAAAATATAAGATATGACGGCACATATTATAGACAAAACAACACCACAAGTAAAGTGTTCCCTTTAAAAACACCACAAACGCAATCTGCAGTCAATCTAACTCTAAACCTAGAACCAATACATGCCTTGAAATGTCATCTGACACCTCCACGCTCTTGACACACCCTCTTTTCAGTTACCATCCTCGAAAAGGTACCAAAACCGGGGCCCGTGTGGATAGGTGGAAAAGTGGTTCTCAGCTGCGCCTCAACAACACGATCTCACAAAAGTGAGAAGACTGATCGACCTTCAAGTCACTAAAGCGAAGTGTGAAAATTCTTTGACGTGCATAAAAATGTCTTAAACAGCCAAACAGACATAGTAGAAATACTGAAAATGCAGCACAAACACCTGCTGCATGGTATCGACATAGCTAAACATACAATAAGGGCCAGGTTTATAAAAAGGGCCAAAAACAACCTGGAGTGCCACCCTGTCTTGGAAATCTCACGTCTGGCAGCAGCTGACAGAAGCAGGAAAAATCCATCTAGGAATCCAAAGGATTTGTTCCCTTGTCGCATACGGTCAGTATGTAAGGCATAGAAGTGATGGGACTACAATGTAAGATCAAGGATTTTATACTGCTAACGGCACCAAGGTAAAAAGCAGGTCAGTCATCGCCCTCAGCGTCACAGACACAGCTCTTAGTGGACTGCGCCTTTTCCAAGCCAACCTACAGCACTCTAAGAACGCCACGATCGAGCTTCTTGTATTGGCACAAGAGAAAGACATTTCCATTGTACTCGTCAAATAACCCTACGTAGAGAAGACAGGAGAGTTGAGCTAAGATCAGGGCACCAAAGTCATCCAGTGCTCTTTGAGCCGCGAAAAACCAGCGAAAGCGGCGATCGGTGCGACGAGCGGTGTATTCGCAGACAAGCTGGAGGTCCTTCATGAACCACAGCTTGTAACCGACAACATTGCAGCCGTCTTTATTAAAGCTGGCCAGGCAAACTTCTAATAGAGTCTGTAAGCTTTGAGGACGACCAAAACATTTACCCGTATCACCGGAAATTTTCTTTCCTGCACGCCTTGATGTGCATCTTGACGATCCCACATCCGCACGAACTGGAAGTTTGTCTAACATGTTGCATGAAATCAATCCATGTCATGCCGAAAGGCAATTTCGAAGCTAAGGGTAGTCCGAGAGCAAAGTGCTGTTCTTTATAAAAGCTGATTACAGCACAGCCTATTGAAGAACTACAGACCCATCTCGCTTCTGAGCCATGTTTAAAAAGCTGTTTTCGAGGGTCATCACGAATCGTCTTGAACACAGACTTGATTAGTTCCAGCCCAGAGGCCGGTCTATATTTAAATAATCAAATCTGTGCCTCTATGTATGTGTGTCTGTGCTTATTCCGGAGAACAAGCTTGTTTTCGAAGAAGCTAATAGCTTACTTGGGATATGGTACTATAGAACCATAGCTCGTATACGCTGTGCTACGGCAAGCTAAACAAAAGACCGAAGACTAAATCTTGCTATTATGCTTAGCGTTTCTGGTGACAATGAGAAAGTCTTTGATACGGTGGAAACACGGGTGGTACACTAGTCGCTCTATACGAATTCAAGTGATTGTATAATAATGTCGATATATCATTGCGAATATAGGAGCACAGCACGAAGGCGATTTCATCATCATTTTCAATAATGGCGTAAAATAGGAAGACGTTATGTCTCCGAAACCGGTTACGGCCGTAATGGAAGACGCCTGTTAGCTCCTGGAATTGCAAGAACTTGGCATCCATAATCCATATCAACGATGCATACACTCACCTTTGGTTTGCCGACATCGTAGTGTTGGCAAAGTCGATGGAGAAACTCAGCATGATGATTGATGATCCTCAACCGAGTTTCACAACGGGTGGCTTAAAAATGAACATGGACAAGACGAAACTTAAGCAATGTTATGTCCACCCCTGTATTTATTGGAGGATCGGAACTTGAAGTTATTGGCTCAGCTACCTAGGACCATACACTAGTCAGTAGTCCTATTAGGTAGGTCAATGTTCGAGAAAGAGGTCAACCACCGAACCCTTCTCTGTTGGGCAGCGTTCAGGTTACAACGGAATGTCTTTTCGTCTAATATACCACAGAGCCTCAAGACAAACAATCAATGTCTCCAATCAATGTGTGTTACCAATGCAAGACAAAAGTCTACAGTTACCAGTCAACAATTTTAGAAAATAATGGTGATCATTCAGCATGCCTACACTGACAATGAATCACATCTGCACTACACATCCATCTAATATTATCAAATATTATTCTGTGTGTGTGCTACTTTCAAGCAATTTGTAAATTCCCTATGCTTCATCCGCATACAGTCGTCCTAGAAATCCAAATTCCTCTTAGTTTAATGATTATAATATTGTCTTTATAATTCAATGATAAACATTATTTGTATTATAAAATGTATCATACTTGCATGTAGGTATCATAAATGAATAGGTACTCAGATTTTTTGTTCTATAGACTGGATTCCACAAAATTCAAGAAAAATTGGCTATGAAACTATATATTTTTACTTAAAAGATAAGAATAATGAGTGAAAAATACGGTCATCCATCCATCAGGAACCCTTATAGGATCACTTTGTTGTCCGTCCGTCTGTCTGTCTGTCTGTCTGTCTGTCTGTCTGTCTGTCTGTCTGTCTGTCTGTCTGTCAAGACCCTTTTTCTCTGAAACGCGTGGAGGTAACAAGCTGAAATTTATAGGAAATACTAAGGTCTATTGCCTCTTAGAGCTGTGAAAATTTCAAAATTCTAGGCCAACGCAATCAAAAGATATAGTCGAATATGTCGCAAATTTCAGCAAATTTTCGACATTACCAAATAAATCAAAACCTACGGGGCACTTCCCGTGAACTCAAAATCTTGAAATTTGGCACGAAGTAATTCCTTAGAGCACAAATAAAGGAAAAATTGCGAAAACCAAAAAATTTTATTTGCATCATATGAAAAAAATATTTTGAATAATTTTATACCTACTACCCTTTTTCTCATGAACGCGTAAACGTATTAAATTGAAATTCATATCAAATACTCAAATCTATAATACCTTTAAACTGTAATAAAATCAAACCTCTATGTCAATGCATTCAAAAGAAACAGCAATTTTAGTCGCAATTTTACACTCGCAATTACTCTTAAAAAATCAAAACCTACAGGGTACTTCCCGTGATCTTGGAATCTTGAAATTTGGCACGAAGCAACTTCTTAGAGTACAGATAAAGGAAAAATTGCGAAAATTGTAAATTTTTAGTTACATCATGTAAAAAAATATTTTTATTTATTTCATACTTACTACCTTATTTCTCATGAACGCGTGCAGATATTAAACTGAAATTCATATCAAATTCTAAGGTCTATAATACCTTTAAACTGTAATAAAATCAAACCTCTATCTCAACGCATTCAAAAGAAACAGCAATTTTAGCCGTATTTTTTAACTCGCGACTACTCTCTAGGGAATCAAAACCTACAGGTTACTTGCCGTTAACTCAGAATCTTGAAATTTGGTACGCAGCAACGTCTTAAATCACAGGCACAGGAAAAATGGCGAAAACTGTAAATTTTTAGTTACATCATATAAATTTTTTTTTTTAATCTTTTCATACTTACTACCTTATTTCTCATGAACGCGTACAGATATTAAATGAAATTCATACTAAATACTCAGATTTATAATAACTTAAAGCTGTAAAAAAATCAAACATCTATGTCAACGCAATCAAAAGAAACAGCAATTTTAGCCGCATATTTTCAAACTCGCAAGTACTCGCAAGGAAATCAAAACCTACAGTATATAATATTATACCCACGTTTCCTTAGGGTAATCCGTAGAAACCCGTAGGTTTGTACGGAACCCTCGGTGCTCGAGTCCTACTCGTACTTGACCGGTTTTATTTAATTTAGGAATAACTCAAAATAAATTTTTCGCCACGAAAGTTACGCGGAGAAATGTTTTTGGAGAAGTACCCTTATAGTTTTCGGTCATTATTATTATTATTATGTTATTATTATTGTATTGAACACAGCATGCCGAAAGGTAGATAATGGCGATCTGAATGTTTTTACATTTCTACTGTCACCTTTTTGTATACCCATTTTCGCTTGCGATTAAATGAATTATGAAGGTTTATATGTTATACATGCGTTATATATGTAGAGAAACACTGATAATTTTCTATTAATCACGACGAAGTGCGCGCCGGCCCACTACTCAAATTATTATAAGTTCGTTCGTTCGTTTACCATGTTCAAACACTGAATCGCGTAGAGGTCAATGTAGACACGGCTACACGACGTCGACTCAATAGACTCGACGGCGGGTCAATAGTGGAATATTGCCGATTGATCCATTCCGGCAGGCTATGCAAGCAAGGATTATTGCCATCGTCTCTATTAGACTTGTTGACTTGACCGGGTGAGTCGTACCTCTTGCTCTGACTACGACTCGACTAATTTGATCATCATTAATTAATAATAATACAGGTAAATACCCGAAGGTTTGAGACCATAATCTTCTAAATATATAATAGGAAAGAGTGACTGATTGACTGACTGACTGATCTATCAACGCACAGCCCAAACCGCTGGACGGATTGGGTTGAAATTTGGAACATAGATAGATTTTATGACGTAATAGATCTCCGCTATGAAAGGATTTTGCCATGCGTCTAAATATATAAAAGGAAAGAGTGACTACAAGACTGACTGACCTATCAACGCACAGCCTAAACCGCTTGACAGATTGGGTTGAAATTTGGAACATAGATAGATTTTATGACGTAGATCTCCGCTAAGAAAGGATTTAGCCAAGCGGGCAAAACCGCGAACATAAGGTAGTAATATATAATTTCTCTGTGATGATAGTTAAAAATTAAAAAAAAAAACTATTTTGCTTCGTACTCTTACCTCTCGGAATAAAAGGTAATTTACAGGTTGAAGACATCCCACAGGGCGATGACTTAGATCCATCTTGAAAGATAGAATAGCAAATAAGACAGGTTTCAACTGATTTGCATTAATCATACCAACTTATACCTTAGTTTCAAACCAAATTCAAACTTTGTTCAACTCGTGTTAAGCGTTTGAATTTTATTTCACATGAATTTATGGAGTTATTGACTGATTCGATGCACTGAAAAATAAACCAGTCACTCAGCGTTATACTTTGGGATTGCAGTATCAATATTTGTGTTCATTGCTAGTTTCGACATTTACCGTGAATTCCCGGGACTGGCAACGGAAATGGTATCGATATTGCAAGCCCTAGTTGGGATGTGATTCGTTGGGAACCCACCGCCTTTTCGAAAACATCAGCAGACCGTAAAAATATTTAATGTATAACTGCTGTTAAGAATCGTTTATTCACTATAAAAGAAGAAAGAGAAGAGTACAAGAGAAAAGTAAAGAGAAAAAAGAGTAAAGAGTATTCTATAGAGTATAACACGCACAACTCGTACAAGTAGAAAGACTTTAGTCTTGAGTCGAAATCACGTATACCTAAGTTGAGATCTCAAACTACGTACAGATGTAAACATTACGTTGTCCAGCGTCAACACGGAAGAGACTATGTCTTCCTTATTAAATTAGTTGTAAGAATAAAGTAATTAATAAACGACAGTGATGGAGTAAACTTGTATTTCTTCCTCCGTCTCTTTTTTTGTCTCCTATGGTAACAAAATAAACATTAATAAATTTAAAAAAATATCGAACTGATGTAAATTTTCATCTAATTCTAAAATAGGTAGCTCTGACTTCTCATCCCTTTTGCATGGGTGCCATCACATCACACTATCACTCGAAAATGCGAAAGTTTTTGAGTGTATGTTTGTTTTTTTTTTTTTTTTTTTTTTTTTTTATGTGATGAAGTAGAAGACGAGCAAGACGCTCTCCTGATGTTAAGAGATAACGGCTGCCCATAATCAGTACAGTGTTACCTAGGATTTCACAATTATGTGAAATTCTAGGAGCACTGCACCAACGCTTCTTACTCAAGAGTCACGAGATGTTAAGACTCTTTAGCCCAGTAATTTCACTAGCTACAGTGCCCTCCTACCGGAGCACAGTGATGTTTGCACATCACTGCTCAGGCGGTAGAATAACTGGCACTGTTGGGGTACCCACCTAGACGACCTCCTGCAAAGGAAGTCTACCCCCGGTAAAACTGTTACTTGTTACTTTTTCACGCCTAAAAGGGTGGAGTTATTGAGCTGAAATTTGGTATAAAGATAGCTTAGATCCTGGAATAATATAATATATGCTACAGTACAGCGAGTAAAACCGCTGGGCGCAGCTAGTAATCTAAATATATAAAAGGAAAGAATGACTGATTGATTGACTGATCTATCAACGTACAGCCTAAACCCTTCAACGGATCGGGTTGAAATTTGGAATACAGATAGGTTTTATGGCGTAGACCTCCGCTAAGAAAGGATTTTACCACGCGGGTAAAACCACGAGCATAAGCTAGTATGCTATATTTGGAAAAATATACAATACTCTGTCAAGTAACGCGATATTAAAAATAAAGGCGAACAAAGGGTGATCAATGACGTATCTCTCCCCAATATAAGGCTTCTATCGACATAATACCTGCAGGCATACAGCCTATACATTGATAGCGTCCATTGTCCACGGCCCGCGGCGTGTGGTTTAGGGGTCCTTTTGGTACTTTCCAAACTGGTTATGAGTTTAATTCCGGAAATTTAGGGCAATAAATATGATAATAACTACATAAAGGTGATGTTGGTTGGACATATTTCGAGGGTGTACTGCAAAAACCGACTGTCTTCTTTCTCTATCATAAATCGAACTCTGTGATCCAGAATCATATCTACAATCTGCATCACATGATCCGTTGGTTATCACCGTCTTTTAAGGAAGACAAGCAAATGATCCCCAAAGATGAAGAGAGCTACTGCTGCTTAAATATACCCTTTACGATATTTATGCTTTCGATTAATAACCAAATTATGATACTTTGAGGAAAAAAATCTCTGA
Source organism: Hemithea aestivaria (assembly GCA_947507615.1). NCBI lineage: Eukaryota > Metazoa > Arthropoda > Insecta > Lepidoptera > Geometridae > Hemithea > Hemithea aestivaria. Next base: position 1,038,823 of record OX382324.1, on the reverse strand, counting down.
ATGTCTCAAATGATTGCTCTCTAACAAGTATTAACGACGGAACCCATGTCCTCACCTGTTCAAGCACTACAGCTCAGTAATGTCATGTGTCGACAATAGCTCAGGTTTTATAGACGGTTACCTTCATCGGGCCCCTAACAAGATCGATACCTTTTACGACACAGATGTCTACTGAAATAGATGCTGTGAGTATGTGGAAATAAGAATTTAATACTTTGACACAGCGTGACGTAGCCTACCACGTATGTCCTATTGCCTAGCCCTACCAAGGCAAGCGGGCTTACTCCAATTTCCCCTTTCAAAAATAGTTATACCCCACTGTAGTGATTTTTACCAAGCCATAATGACACTGATCAGTGCTTTGGCGTACCCACTATGGTGTCCCGGTTGAAACATTTGGCAGGAACACCTCCTGATTTTTAGTGGGTATCCCGGCTGCACCCATCTGCGGGGAAGTCCCACATACCACCCTGCGCAGCCAGGCATGACGATGCGTAGCGCATTTTTTCCGGGTCAAAAAAAGTCAAACCATGATGCATGCACATGTTGGGTGTACCTGGTACCTACCTATATTTTATAGTCAATTTCAATCGAATCCGTTCAGCGGTTCGAGTTGTGCATTTAATAATGTTATGTGCATATTAAATTGGTGCCGTTTTCCTTTAAAATATTTGGCAGATTGCTCGGCTTAAACATTCAGGTTAATGAACTCACGGCATCAATTTTCATACACATCTGTGTTTTACGCCATATTTATTTCACACACTGACTGGGACCCAAGTGCTTGCAGATTTTACGGCTTTTTGAAAGTCTACTTCGATGACTTTGGGAAAGGGACTTAGGGAAATATTTTCTTTGCATAGTGAATAATGACGCAAGCGTTTTTAAGAACACGAAGTTTACTACTTAAAATGAGTTCCTGCAGTTAGTTATCTTATTGAGAAGTTATCTATGTATTATCTATGTATGAATTACGTAACTGTGTTAGAATATTCGTTTGCTTATATAATATGGACTTTTATTTGTGCAGAAAAAAAATTATTTTTCAAATATTAAACTTCATTGCAAGCAAACTTTGAAACTATTATTTATACAAAATATTTATATGATCAAATATTGTAATAAAACATGTATTCAAAGAGATGGTGTATAATTTTAAATCGCAGCTGCCTGTCCAACAAAATTTTGCTTACATTTAGGAAATGTGCACTACACAGACTACCTAGTGCTATATATTGCTATAAAGACTGTCCATAACACTTAGGTTTTGTTGCAGTTATGTGCAAAACTTTAAATGCCAGCAGACAGAAGAAAATTGCACTCGTATTATCTGTAATGTTGTTTCTTTAGATTGGTCTACATTGTAAAGAACAAAAACACTGGAATTCTTTCAGAAAATATTTTTATACACTTTTTGTCTGTCAGTTTATGTTGCGGTTGTAATTTTAATTATCATACATGTATGTACCTATCTGCTAAATTTAGAAAAAACCTGATTTCCAAAAATAATTATTCTCGAAACTTCTACTACTATTGGTAGCTTCAGTAATATATAAACCCCTTTAATACACAATAATCTGATCAATATTATAAACGTGAAAGTTTGTAAGAATGTATGGATGTCTGGATGTCGGGATGTCTCGATGAATGTTTGTTACTCTTTCACGCCTAAACGGGAGGACCGATTGAGCTGAAATTTGGTATAGAGATAGCTTAGATCCTGGAATAACACATAGGCTGCATTATTGCATTTTAGCAAACAGATTTTCGCTTTTTAAAGTGTATGACGGAAAAAGCTTATCAACAGGAAAAGACATTGCACATTTTCCTAAACCTTAATACTCTATCGATAATACCTCACTTCAAAATAAGAATATCGCGTGTTCCTCACAATATTTCTAAATGATGGCGCATGTAACTCGACTACAATGCATTTTGACGACATTGGTTTATCCTGCTACGCCACTTTCCATCACCTTTATTACCACACCATAAAGCTCATTTTCCTTTGCCACTTTCTACAAATCTGTCAACAACACAAAGTTAACTCAGCAGATCATGTAGACCGTATGCCAGTGACATAAAGTTCATAGTAGTGTGTGTTGGTTGGAAGATGGTTGTTTATGTGGAATTTTTTATTTCATACCGGTCGGGAGTCGGGATATCATGTTCATTTCAGAGAAACGTGTTCGTTTAGGTGGCGTTGTGAAGGAAATTGTGTTTTATTACCCATTTGTACCTGTGATGTGTTGCTTACACGTGGATCTTGAATCTAGCTTGTAATGTTTATTAAAGAGAAAGGCAACGCTACGACTAACCATTATAGTATTATTATATACCAGGACCTCTACTATATACTTTGTAGTTCCAGTGTTTGGAAAATTTCACCATAATGATATTATTTTTCAAAACTGGAGAAAATGTTTTCACATTTTTGAAAATGTTGTTCGTTTACAGATTGTAAAATAAAAATTGATCGAAGTCTCTTGTGTTTTATATCGATTACTCAAAGACGCCAAAATCTATTAGATTTTTTATTTATTTCCATGGGTACCTATGATGTCCATGTCCTTAACTCTCAGACTAATAATGATGTATCCAGTGGTTTTGATAAAAAGTGGCCAATGTACCATTTATAACTAAGGTCTGAGCTTCCTACATACATCCAATAGGAGTAAGACTGGTGTTTGTAATTATTTAAGTGTTATGATCCTAATAAAGACCTTTTGAAATTGAAAAAAATTGAAATAAGAGTTAGACAATTGGACTTAGCTAGTTCTTAGTTAGATATTATTATAATTCTTTGTGTGTATTATTTTTTCTGTATGTTTTTGACTCAGCTTGGTTCTATTGCACCTCTATTATACTATTCTAAATTTTAGAAGTAGGTATAATATTTAAAAACCATCGTTTACCTTGACTCGTGTACGTTTGATCAATGTACCGCTGGAAGGCTTTGTCTGAGCCTCTCTAATGGATTGGATCCGGATTGTCCGCTCTTTGAGGGGACTTTAAACATTCTCTAAAGGAAATGTTTGCGAAAGGGTCACATGTCTCTCTTTGCTTTGGCATTTGGAGGTTGTTTTTGAAGTGAAACTTCTTTATCGGCGTTGGAAAAAATTTACCGTCACATTTTTCAGTTACGCACCATCTTTTGTTTCTTGCCCCTACCACGGTTGGTTCAGACGAAGAGTACTTTCACTTTCTCCAATGAACATGAATTTAAAAAATTTATAAATTTAAAATTTAATTTAATTAAAGAAGTTTCACTTCTTACGTGTGTAAACTAGTACACGCACAATTTTCTTTTTAGATAAATCAAGTTTTTGAGATAAGAGAAATAAACACAGGTTTAAAAATTATTGATAGAGTTTAATGTATTTTTCACGTTAAACTAATAAACCGTTTGAACGATTTTGAAATAGTTTAAATAGGAAGTTATAGTAAGTAAGTAACAATAAAATCTTACAAACAAAAGCAAAAGCCAATTCGGGTTAGGCACAAAATATTTCAACGAATTGTGACCCATTCCTGTTTTTTTGAAGTCGGGTAAAAGACGAATAAACACATTTAACCTGATTTTTCTCGACGAAAAAAAAGTAGGAGGTTTACAAGTCCACGCGTATTTTTTATGTAGATATGACTATAATGACGCATAAATTTTACAGAGCAGTCCTATTTTAAAAAAAATATTTATCATATTTTATATTGTAAAAATCTTCCTCTTGGGTCTCTATACATTTTTTATTTGAAATCGTTTTGTTTTCAAAGTTCAATTTTTCTAACCTAGTTAGTATCAATAATATCTTCGTCTAATGGATGTCCAATAGAAAGCTTTTTCATGTTTTAAAGCCAGTACCTCGCTCATCCTCACCTTTCGCAGTTTGACTTAATTTCTCGTATTTTGTTGCTATCTCTATTCTAGATATATCTTATAATAAACTAGCTTGTGCTGGCGGCTTTGCCTACGTGGCAAAATCCTTCCTTAGCGAAGGTCTAGATCATGAAACCTAGAAATTGATAAAACCTAAAAAATGACATGATGAGAATTTTTGAAAAAATTCAAATATTGCTTCTCTTGCCAATTTTTTAAATATATCAAACTGAAAACACTTTTAAAAAGTGTGCAATAATATTATGGAGGATCTTTAGCTACGAAGAAATAATTTCCCTTGTTCGTAGGTCTTAAGGAATTTTCATTAAATTAATTCTATAAATGTATATTTTAAAATTTGTCAAATAGTGCGAGCGAGGCGGCGTCACTCGATATCCTCGATATATACGCTTTTAAGCTTTATTTCAATGACTAGTTCAATAACTCCAAGTACATAACAATGGCAAAGGAATCACCGCAGTCAATCGATACCTGCTTTGTCTGATAATTATCGCGGCATTAGCTGCGAGTGGTGGAACAAAGCCTACTCTGCTTCATTATCATGGTGGTGATGTGGTGCCGCGGTCGGAATTTACGCATTTGCTTTGATGCGATCTGAGAGATCACAAATCTCTACGTCTATATTAAACTGGTAGTGTATCGTAATAAAGGTACTTCATACTTCATTTTAAATACTGCTAACTTGTGCTCGCGACTAAGCCTGTGAGGACAGGGCCTTTCTTATGGGACGTTTATGTTATAAAACATGTTACTATATTCCAAACTAGCTTATGCTCACGGCTTTGCCCGCATGGCTAAATCCATTCTTAGCAGAGGTCTACGTCATAAAACCTATCTATATTCCAAATTTCAACCCAAACCGTTCAGCGGTTTGAGCTGTGCGTAGAAGATCAGTCAGTCAATCAATCAGTCACTCTTTCCTTTTATATATTTAGATTTCAACCCAATCCGTTCAGCGGATTAGTGGTTCAACCCGTCAAGAAGTAAAAAAAAAAAACGATATATAATTTTTCTATATACAAATACGAGTATGATAGCTACTAGAACATATCCATTTAGTACAAAAACTATCGTTACACAATATGACCTACCTTTTTTTAATTTTTAATTTCAGGATTTTTTAAATATAATTTGAGGTATTATAAATATTTCAGGACATTTCACACAGTGCCACCTTACCCCAAGCTAAGCAACTAAATGCTTACACAAGTATTTAGTTGCTTAGCTTGTGTTGTTTTGTTGTGTTCTGTCCGTTATCCTAACCACCATAACACTATGGTGGTTAGGATAACGGTCAGAATACAATAAAATAGCTCTTTATCGCAAATTATATAATTATATCGAAAATAGTTATAAATGCAAGACGTGCTTAAGACTAGAGATAAACAATCGTCGGTCTTATCGCATAAAGCAACCTGTGCATAAAGTCATGACCTACGCCTACACACACAGCAGTGACGAGTTAATGAAGTCGACACACGGCAATAAAACATGGCCAGTTATTCGTCACGTCACATGGTTACAGATACACGTATTTATTGCTCGCACTCTCCATTACATGGACATAGTGGAGGGAATGCAGTAGGACGGCTGTACCTTATAAAACGACTTTTTTTAACTCATTACTAGCTGCGACCAGCGTTTTACCCACTGTACTGTAGCCTATGTGTTATTTCAGTGTCTAAGCTATCTTTATACCAAATTTTAGCTCAATCGGTCCATTCGTTTTGGCGTGAAGAAGTAACAAACATACACACACACAGTCACACACAATCTTTCGCATTTAAAATATAAGTGTGATCAGTGTGATAGGTTAAGGTACGACCGTAAATGGTGGCAGACTATACCTAGAAGGTGGGACAAATCCCTCCCTGGCATCACTGAACGTCATGTCGGATCACGGTATTAATGACTGCTTGGCGACACGATTTTGTCCAGTGGGTGGTAACTATAGCCTCGACAGAAGCCTACCACCAGTAAAAGTAAGTTTGTATCGCGTCTGTCATATTTTAAGTAAAAAATCCTGCGGTGGGGATTTCTGCTGGGAAAATTGGACTAAGCCGAGGCACGTCGCGGATGAGTGCTTCGGCGTACCCGCTGCCCCGGCATTATGACGTCCCGCAGGAACACCCCCAGGTTTTTAGTGGGTATCTCCGCCGCGCTCATCTTCAGCGGGGGAGTCACACATAACGCTCCGCAACCCCCGTTGTGGGGTGATGATGCGTAATGCATTTTCCTGGGTTTAAATAAATAGAATAGAATAAAATACACTTTATTAAAACCAATTATTAAAATTACATTAAACTTATTACTAACTAGTGCTACGATACATTTGGGTCCACAATTGGCGACCTTATCGCTTTGAGCGATCTTTCAAGCAACCATCCTTTGTACAGAATGATGGCTGACTAAAGGAGCAGAGTGGGATTTGGGTGAATTATTATGTCAAATCTGTTTAACCCAGTATCGCGCTAGTTCTACTGCCTTACAGTATCGTGTACACTGTGTCACGGAATGTTAACAGAAGATGATCTCCGTCGATTATTGGAGTCCTGAGTAATGGGAGCGGTATATTACGTTGTGAGCACGCTCGCTGTTACCAACCGCTGGCTGAGGCTGTAATAGCTGACATAAGGGTTATTACAAGCTTTATATTACTTTCACCTATCTGTTGTCTGTCTGTCTGTCTGTAATCAAATCTTGCGAGTTTAATTTGACCCACTTCTCGGTTTCCAATTGAGCTGAAAATTTGCATGCGTGTGTAAATCGGATGACAATGCAATATTTTTATGACATCGAGCTGATCTGATGATGGAGCTGGAAGGCAGGTGGCCATAGGAACTTTGTCATAAAACAACGCAACCCCATCGAGTTTGGGCTCATTTGATTCGTCTTGACTAGTACTTTATGATGCAAGATAATAATAATAAATAAAGCTTGTTTTTAAAAAGTATTTTTAAAATTTCACTTGTTATCGCTTGCACATGTCTTCATACGGGTACACTATGTCTGTTGTAGTGAGGAGCTTTGCAGAGCTACTAATTAAATCTAAATACATAAAAGGAAAGAGTGACTGACTGATTGACTGACTGATCTATCAATCCACAGCACAAACCGCTGAACGAATTCGCTTGAAATTTGGAATGTAGATAGGTTTTATGATGTAGACTTCCGCTAAGAAAGGATTTTACCACGCGGGCAAAGCCACGAGCACAAGCTAGTAATAAATAAATAAATATTTCAGGACATTTCACACAGCGCCACCTAACCCCAAGCTAAGCAACTTAATGCTTGTATTATGGGGGTTAGGACAACGGATATAATACTTATATACTTTTCTTTTGTAAATACATACTTATAATAGATACTGAAAGCTACCCAGACCAGAAACAAATATCTGTGGATCACACAAATATTAGTGCCATGCGGGAATCGAACTTCTGCGTTGCAAGCGTGTATTAGCCCACTGCGCCGCAGAGGTCGCCAAACTAAAATGGTGGCTAAAACTGGTGCTCTACTTAAATTTTCGTACTTTGTTAAATTTTCAACTTAAAAATCCCATTTTGTTTGAATTTGACACTGCGCGAATATTTCCGCCAAGTGAAGTATCAACTTTAATTGACACCACGGAGTGCTAGTAAGGCAGGTGTCCCACTGGCAACGATGAGCGAGTAACGAGTAGAACTGTAATGTAGAAATGAGTTGGCGAGCGGCGGGGAGCGAGTGCTTAGTTCCAAAAGTGTAGCTCGGCTATAAGCGAGTGGAACGAGCGGTTACTCGCTTTGTAGAGAAATGGCCGCTGGTTGCTCGCTCGGCGTGAGTTCTGATTAAGCGCGAGTATCGCTGAGCGAGTGTGTTATCTTTCATAGGTTTTGTCGCTCAGGTACAAGCTAGTAAAGCGAGTCCTCGCCGGCAGTGTGAACAGTCTGCGAGCAACTATTTGTATATGCATCTCTTTTCTTTACACAGAATGTATATCTTTTGTACGTTTCTTGAGCGAGAAAATAGCCGATGGTTATTCGTTTTCTCGCCTTCGGTGGGATAGCTACCAATGACTTTTTGTAAACAAATCTTTGAAATAAACTTAAGATGCGAGTCACAGAAGTTCGCAAGTGATTCATGTTGATGAACAGTGATTGATGTCCGACTCACCTTTCATTGCTCATTGCTTACACAAGCAATTATTTGACGGGTAATGTAAATTGAACTTTATTCTGAGGGCTATATGGTTTAGTTTTGATTGTTTTATAGATAACAAAACAAAAACATTAAAGATTAAATAAACTAATACTGCTACTACTGTATCAGGAAAACAAATTGTAGTTCGAATATTTTTCACGAATTTTAAAGTTAGCATGTTTATTTTAAAGGATTTAAAGATTTTAGTAAAAGTCACTACATCCCTAAAGTTTCTTTAAATTGGCGTTTTATTTATTAAATAATTTTTGGCGCATATCCCGCAAAACAAAGCCAACGTAATTTTGCGAATATTTAAACGTAAAAATATATATTTTATAGTCTATTTATTTATTTATTTTACAATTAAGGAAAACTTAACTATGCTAACGAAATAATACATACGAGAATAAGAACTGAAGGCCAATTACAAATCGTCAGTAAAGCTTACCTTGTATATCTATAGAAAAACAGTAGGTATAGATTATAATAGAAAATCTGTGCTAACAAGTCATAATATTTGAAGGGAGGCGCGGCGCGGCGTGACTGCTACGCGTGGGCGTAGCACCCGCTACGAGCGTAGACCTGCTACGGCGTAGTACTCCTGCGTGGGCAGTTGTTTTGACGCCGTCTGGCAAACAGCTGACAACCGAATAAATGATTTGATTTGATTTGGGGTTCAACAATAATTGTATTGTATTGTAATATGTTTACAATACAATACAATTATTATGTCACTTTGTTACAATTTTATGAATGACATGAATTGTTAAGACTGGTTGCGCTCTGCGGTTTTGTTCGTGAAATTTAGTTGTTAAGTCTTAAACTATTTTGAACGCAATTTTTGGTACCTACATATTTATAATTGAAGTGTTAGGAGATACACAAATAATCAAACGTAATTAAAACAATAATTAACCCTTTCAGGACCATAAGACTAGGAGAGGTAATGTTATGGTTATTTCTGTATAATATGATCTTTTTGATGTCTATAAAACATATTTTAAAGTCAAAAAGTAAAAACCTATTTTAGTTTTTTTGGAATTTTATGGTACATGGGTGTCCCTATGGTCGTCAACGGTAAATTTTATTCGAAATTATTTACAGTTTTGTTTCAAGGCTAGAGGAATATCTAGGATCTAAACACTTATTAAAAACGCAAATTGACTACCTATAATCATTAATTTATAAGAAATGAGTCAAGGTACAGAATAAAACAATTCAATCGGTCGTATATTACAGGTGAACTTTGCATATTATACAGGTGTTGTTAGTGCGATTATCTTTTGGAACGTGCACAATATGCGCATCATTTTCTGTTTATCGTTTTTTCGATGGATTGTAATAGGGTAGATCGATTTATAGCATTGCATAATATGGTAGGTAATTACTCATTTTTTCAGGAAGCCACAGAGACTTGCCTGATCTACAAACAACCAATCAATCTATTCTGACCGCGCTTCTCTGTGTAAATGGTATATGCGTTGTTCACTGTTATATCAAAAAGGTCAAAGAATAGTCTTAGATAATCTATCTTCTTATTCTTATTTTAACTTTGACCTGCGATCAAGCTCGTGTGTTATATTTCGTTGATCCGTTAGACCAATGCCACCCATATTTTTATTGTAGTTTGATACGAAACATATTTAGTAAAAAATCGTACCTAATCGTACCATGGTAATCAACTGGAAGCTTGGCTGGTAGCCAGCTTCAATTATTGGTATGAAATGATTGACCATCACTTGGTGCATTTTATGCAACCAATCTTACCCTCCAGTCTGGCTAAACAGCGACCCATGCACCCTGTCCTAACGGGTCAGGAAGAGAAGCTTTGCACATGGGTACAATATACGGCTCTAACGGTGTAGGTACCGTTAATCACCCAGGTAGAAAGTTCACCCGAATTCACACGGATTTTTTATATGATACAAGAATGCATTTTATGACTAATACTATTATCTTAAGGCTATCCTAAGAATCTATATCGTTTTACAGTTGGCTGTTTCTATTCATTACACGATATTTTTAAAGGTTTATGACTTTATTGAAATCAGTTATTTTTCTTTTATTGATATTGCTTGGTAACTATTCGGTTTTTGAATAACTTCATAATATTTTGTTCATATCGTCGTCCAAAAAAAGTATCCCTTCACGACCATAGGGACAGTACTGTCCCTTTTCATTTATGACTTTATAGCTTTATTAGGATCAAATTATCTAATAGTGTAGTAATTTATATAAATATAACATTAACCAGGCTATAGTTTTTTCATGAAATTTATTTATGATTCTCACTTTAACATCTTGTGAATCTTGAAAAAACTTTTTCATTTTCGCACCAAAAGATATGTCATCTTTTATAGATTATAGACACAATATAGTTCTACTTTTATGAAGCTGCTAGCTATCAATGGTTAAAATAGACATTTAAATTTTAGAAAACAAAAAAATATTTGAAATTGACCAAGAATTTATTTAGATTTTTAATTTTTTGTGTTGGGTACACGGATGTCCCCATGGTCGTCAAAGGGTTAAAACCACTTCAAATTTTAATGGGATTGATAGGGAATAGGAAAACATTATGTATTTTTCCAATCGACGTAAATATGAGGTAAAATGGTAAAGTAAAAAATGGGCAAGCGTTAACGTTTAATATCAGGGCCTAAATTCTGCACAAAAAGAGACGACGACGCAGCGAAACATAAGCTTAAAAATAACCTATAAAACACATTTTTATTTTCAAAAAAGCCACTTTGAGGCGACCAAAAGATGCTAAATTAAAAAAAAAATTGAAGTTGCATTTGATTTTGTACTGGTATCGCAAGAATTTTCAAGGTTTTTTCAACATTTTGTTAAAATTTGACAGTGGACGTTAGCAAAACGAGAAGTGATTTCGGTCCAGAATAACCCCGCAGGCGTCAGCCTCTACTCGTCATAAACGTACATAAAAACTAGTTTATCTATTATGCCATTCATTCCTCACAAAATGTGTGCAAAAAAGAAGCACCGCGAGAATAAAACAAGTTTTTTTTTTTTTATGTGGAGAAGTAAGAAGACGAGCAAGACGCTCTCCTGATGTTAAGAGATAACGCTGCCCATAATCAGTACAGTGCTACCCAGAATTTCACAATTATGTGCAATTCTAGGTGCACTGCACCAACGCTTCTTACTCAAGAGTCATAAGATGTTAAGACTCTTTAGCCCAGTAATTTCACTAGCTACAGTGCCCTCCTACCGGAGCACAGTAATGTTTGCACATTACTGCTCAGGTAGAATAACTGGCACTGTTGGGGTACCCACCTAGTCGACCTCCTGCAAAGGAAGTCTACCCCCGGTAAAAAGTGCACCTATACGAAGGCTCTTTCCATTTCGCCCAGTGTAACCTCGCTATGACACGCAGGGTAATTATTGTTTTTGCGACAGTGACGCGATCGCATTAGCGCTCGATTCTCTTTGTCATTGATGACGTAAACACTTTTTAACTGACCACAAAAACGAATGGTACGTGTTTTGTCATGTTAGGTTATGCGCGAGGTTTTGCTTGTAATATTTTCTTATGTCTGCATAGAAAAAAAAGAGTTAACGTCTAATATTGTTGAGAATATCTCAACCACGCCACGGTTCAATATCGTAGTTGTCCGAATCTGTGGTTGAGGTATTCTCAACATTATTTTATTACATAGTTTTATTCAATTTGTTATGGAGAACACTAGTTGTTTTAAAAATCGTAATTGTCTGCATCATAATTATATTATCTACTTCTGTTGAAAAATTTGATCTGACCAAGGAACCAATTTGAACTGATCAGGAGTTCGACTAGACAGTCTTTCTTTTCATATGTAGAGATTAGGAATGACCAGTGATTTATGTAGATTGTAAAATTACGTTATGCTACCGTCATATCTGACTACATAATAAAAATAGCTAATAATATGCTTGTAACTTTACACGCCTGAATAAATCCTTTTTTAACAGACTTCATAAAACCTATATTATATATAAAAATTTTGAAAATTTTGAATATATATATATATATATATATATATATATATATATATATATATATATATATATATATATATATATATATATATATATATAAACAGCTCCGTTGACCAGTTTGGGCTGCGCGTTGATAGATCAGTCAGTCAGTGAGTTAGTCACAAATTATGTTATCGCACTAAGCAATTTTTTACTTACAAAATCGTATATTTAACCACATTCTTAACAACATTTGGTATAATAAATAAACAAAATATATTAGGTACAGTCGTTGGTTCAATAAAGTCAAGTGAAAGAATTCCAAATATCTGATATCGAGCCCTTAGCCCGATATTGGGCGTAATTTCAAAATCTGATGCCCCCATATAAAATACATTGCGTTTACTTTGACCCTAGACTAGTAATAAGGACAGACTCCACGATTTGAATGCCTAGACCTGAAGATGCCTGGAAACCTCAGCATGATAAATCAGCTGGTGCCCTCAAACGCGCAATAAATTATGTAACCAAGATAAACATTGTAAAAACATATTATTTAAAAAATGCAATCCTTATGAGTTTCTTGCTCGTTCTTCTCATAGAGGTGCTTTGCGAACGAGCGGTAGAGTATTAAAATAGAAAAAATGTAAAATTGACTCTGTGGCAAAAGTGCTCCAATGTAGCCTATTTGAATAAATGAATTTTGAGTTTGAGTTTGAATCACACTTCAAAAGGCAAGTGAACAGAGTATTGAATGTTAGACAACGTACCAGCGGTACCCCTGGTATTGCAGGTATCCATAGGCGACGGTAGCCACTTACTATCAGGTGGGACGTCTGCTTGTTTGGCACCTTTTTACATAAAAACTTCTTACTTTTGAGAAAGAATAGAGATTAGTAAATTGAATATGACAAATATTGATTCAATTCATCGTGAAACAATTAATGAAGAAATTAATTTTAACAATAGTTAATTAGCTGAATCAATGATTTTAGTATAGAATATTTTGTCATATTAGCTCAATGTGATTATAGTTTATTCTCTAACAAAACTAGCTACCTACATTGTCAGTCACACACACACAATAACAATAATTGTTGTGCGGCCAAGCTATATGTTTATTTTATTTTAGTAGGTATGCCTATTTAAGGTCGATAAGATTACTACCATCCTTTCAACAGACTGTCTCCTAAAAATCTTGAAATAGGAGATAGCCGGTGTTATTGGAGCATTGACACAGGTAATATATATTAGTAGATATTGAAACAGGTCATGTTAAAAGTTTGTGAAAAGACCCAAAATCGAATATCACATTCCACGTTTTAAAGTATACTCACATAAATTGTTTTTACAAAATTCGGCTTCACTTCTGTTTTTAATGCGCGGGCTCCACATTTTTTACTATACTCTGTGCTTTAGGCACGAAAGCAAAACAAATTATCTTTCGCCCGCCTGACAACAAAACTACTGCGCACAGAATATGCATTAGTTAGTAAGGACTGGTACAGCTTAAGAAGCAGTTACTATGGGCAAGAACAACAGTTTATGTAGCAGTTTGTATGGGCAAGATGTACAGTTTAGGTAGTAGTTACTATGGGCTGCTACAGCTTAGGTAACAGTTGTTATGGCCAAGGTGTACAGTTTAAGTAGCAGTTAGTATAGGCTGGTACAGATTACGTAGCAGTTATTGTGGCCAAGATGTAGTTAGTGGGGATGTCGGCAGGATCACAGAATAAAAATGTTAGTAGTTGTTCTGTTACAGCTTAAAATACGCGCGTGGCTTTGCTCTCAAGTAATTTTCTATGTATGTATGTATTTTCTGTGTATGTGTAGTAATTTTCTCAAGTATTTTTTCACATAGCGCGGAGAGCGGATGGCCGATGGGGTCGAAAAGTGCTCGAGTGGAGACCACGGACTAGCAAACGCAGCGTAGGACGTCCACCCACAAGGTGGACAGACGACCTTATAAAGGTCGCCGGAAGACGCTGGACGCAGGTCGCTTCCAACCGGTACATATGGAAGTCCAAAGGGGAGGCCTATGTTCAGCAGTGGACGTCTTACGGCTGAGATGATGATGATGAATTTTCTATGGATATTTTTGTGAAATATAAAAAATATACACTAATCCGTTGGTTTGAAATGGGCATTGATATAATATATCAGTCAGTCAGTCAGTCACTATCTCTTGATTTACTTATAAAAACAAATAATGTTAACTATTCTAAAAGTTTAAAAATGTATACGAAGAATTTTATTTTAAATTTTTTCAAAAAAAAAGTAAATTAAAAACTAAAAACACGCCTTTAATAGTTTCTTGCCCATTCATTTTAAGGTATTTTCCAAATAGGCACAGATGCATTTAAAATTTTAATTAGATTTGAATTTTCAATCATTCCAAAAAGACAGAGTAGGTTTACAAAGTAGCAGTTAGCGTATATTTTGCCTCATACAAATAGATACAGTAAAAAAACTGCAAAAAGCTAAATTTCGCAGTGCGACCATAGTTTTTCCACAGACTCTGTGGCAGGGCCGAAAATCCTTTCGGTTTTTAATAAGCGTCAAGGTGTCGCGGGGAGGAGAGTGGGCGGAGTTGGGAGAGAGGGAACTGGGGAGATTGGACCTACCACTGCTAGAGGAGGTGGGGAGGGCGCCACTGTCTGTGAGAAAGGGATATAGGGGAAAATTTTGTTTGATTTGTGCTTTATGTCCAACTTTTAGTTTTTGTAATGATTATGATTTGAAGCTAGGAAGGGGTTATGTCACCTTCTAGGTTTGATCTGCTACTATATTCTGCTGCATCGTCGTTTGATATTGCAAGAAAAGGAATGTTTAAAAATAATTATTCATTCTGCTTAAAATGTTAGTTACGGAACAAAAAGTTAGAAGTTTCGTAAAATTATGGATTTCATTAGATGACACTTAATTGATACAACTACAAGAAACTTAGAAAAAAATACAATTTGTAATAATAATAGGTCTTTGCCCAGCAGTGGGTCAGCATAGACTAAAAAATAATAATAATAGTGTAACAATTGGCGGTCTTATCGCTAATAGCGAAGCCATAATTGATCCGTCTTTTAAGTCGCGTCATCGCCTTCAATTCTACTCTTTTTAACGAAAAATTTGGTGTTGTCCCGACAATTTTTATTAATACAACATATTTTTTCTTTCCTTCCGAAAAAGATTGAATCGAGGACGAGGACATCACTAAAAATACAGGAGAAATTTCATTAACTGATAAGAATTAACATAAGGTAATCATCGTCATCAGCCCATAGGCCTTCCCTCATGGCGCCCACTCAACTCGATCCTTCTTCTTCCTCCTTCAACCAGTGACCCTCCACAAGAACACATAACACAATATTATACTTAAACAAATCTGATGTAGGTAAACGAATAAAAACTGTAACTTGCAAAAGTAGCCTATTTAAATAAATGAATTTTGAATTTGAATACAGTGTGTTCCAGCATGATCTTCTGTGAAGCCAGGAAGGGAATCCCGCCTTCTAGGTTAAGTCTGCTACCATTTACATTCGCATCGTCGCGAGATCGTGGTCAAAAACCAAAAAGTACCTAATGAAAAAGAGTGTACCTACAAGTATAATTAGTTCCAAATTTGTCCGCTCCGCTCACGATCGTGGTCGCAGCGTGGAAGCAGGGAGGGTACGAGCCGAGTTCAGACGAACGCCCACGCGCGCCGCAGCGGACGTGTCTCCGCCGATAACAACACAGGCGCTTGTGAGCGGCCGGGCCGCGCGCCCGCCGCACGCACCCCGCTCGTACGCACTACGTACGCACGCGTTTTTTACTTTTCTACTACACGTCTTCAAGCCAAGTCATCACGATTAACGGGTAAGTCGTTGAGTATATTTGTGTTAACTTGTGTGATGATTTTTGTTAAAATTGTGTTATTTTGTTTTTTTTTTTTTCGTTTTTACTACTTGTCTAGTGTTTAAGCCAAGTCATCACGATTAACGGGTGAGTTGTATTAATATTATGTGTCTGGTATTTTTTATTTCGATATTTGTATATATATTTTTACATCTTTGTTATGTTTTTACAATATGGCTAGTATTTAAGCCAAGTTATCTTACGATTAACGAGTGAGTGTATTTTTGTGTTAGCTTGTGTGTCTAATGATTTGGTTTTTTGAAATATTTCGTTATTTTATTTTACATTTCCACTAGTATATTATACATATATGAGCTTCTTAATTTATATTTACTGTCTTTTATTTAAAATTGTTTCAGTTTGTGTTTCTTTTTTACTTTTCGAGAAGGAGTTATCTTCAAGTGTCGGACGTTTTTATTTGAGTTTTTGTAATTTTTTTTTTTACTATTCTACGATATGGATAATCTTCAAGCCAAGTAACTTTACAATAAATCCCATCTTATGGGGTATTGTGTTTTTGTCAACTTGTGTCTAACACCTTTTATTTTATTTGAATTATTTGTGTGTTTTTTTACGTTTTTACTACTTACAATACAATACAAAAACTCTTTATTGTGACCAAGAAAAAAAAGAAATTTACAATAAATGACTTTATATTAAATAAAACTAAGATAACAACTGCACGGAAACTATATAAATATAAAACAAAATGTGGGATATGGTACAGGAGATACACTGCCGTGCAGAGACTAAACCGCAGTAAGTGCAAAATCGCGGTTTCGAGAAAATCGCGAAAAACGTTTTGAAGCGGTTTTTTTATATGTTATGTATAAAAAACAATAAATATTTTTTTTCTATCGGAACTTGATACCGCAGCAGTATAATTTAAGCAGAAAAAATAATGAAAATATTTGTTTTATAATATAGAAAATAATATTTTTTGAAAATGGTGTCAGTTACTACAGGCAAATTAGTATATATTAACTAATTAAAGTGCAGCAATAATACACATTACTGCAAAATTTCTAATTTTTGTTTAACATTAACAACTAATTTGCAGTATCCAGCTGAACTTACTGCATTTTAATTTTATGTCTTGAATAAATTTTTCAGCAGTATGTTAATAATTCAAATACGATTCAAATATGAAATGTGGCAAGTATATTTTAAAAATATGTAAAATAAATAAGTTTCTATTTATCTTCTAAATATATAAAAGGAAAGAGTGACTGATTGACTGTCTGATCTATCAACGCACAACCTAAACCACTGGACAGATTGGGTTTAAATTTGGAACACAGATAGGTTTTATAACGTACACCACTGCTAAGAAAGGATTTCACGCAAAGTGCAAAGCGTGCGGGCAAAACCACGAGCATAAGCTAGTATTGATATAAGTTGGATTTTAGACTTTTATAAATGCTTTCAGTCAGTTTTGTCAGAATTATGTCTCACATTTCGGTTTAGATAGTTTATACGGTAGATGGATGATACTTTCAAATAAAATTATAGAATTTTAGTACGAAAATCAGACAAACCGAATTCTAAGACTTGGTGGCTCACTTCTTTATTCTTGTTCAAATCATTGTACTTTTAGCACTTTGAGGTTTCTCTGTTTCAGGTAGTATAGCGAGGTTGTTTCTATAATTTTATGTAGGTGTGTTTTGTGTCTGTAGCAGCTTTACAAATCTTTCTTTAAACGATTGTCATTTAAATGTTATGTCCTAAGTTATATTCGTTATCATGTGAAATGACTTTGGTACTATTAGCCAACCTTATTTATTAATCTTCGTTATGCTTAATAATCAGAATGATTTCTAGATATTGATATTGTCTATGTTAAGAATATTCTGACAGTTCATAAAATGAAAATCTGGATTGCTTACAGATGTATCGATAAAAAGATTATCATAATAATATTTGTCATCATTTTTAAGTTATGAGTAGTTTGGTGTTAAAAGGCTTAGGTGTGTCTACCTTTTTTTTATGTGGAGAAGTAAGAAAACGAGCAAAACGCTCTCCTGATGTAAAGAGATAATGCTGTCTATAATCAGTACAGTGCTACCCAAAATTTCACAATGATGTGCAATTCTAGGTGCACTGCACCAACGCTTCTTACTCAAGTGTCATAATATGTTAAAACTCTTTAGCCCAGTAATTTCACTAGGTACAGTGCCCTCTTACCGAAGCACAGTAATGTTTGGACATTACTGCTCAGGCGGCTTGAGTAGGAGGCGATTCTATTAGTATTTTTAAAGTTTCTTCTACCCATCCTTGTATTTGTAGATAGTTCTCCGCTTTCACTGGCTTGTGTGGTTATTTATTCTTTAGTTTGATTTTGACTTAAGAAAACCTTTTGCTTTAAACACTGGTGTTTGTTTTGCATTTTATTTTACTAGATTAAAATGAACCAAACGGTAGAACTTTTTTTCATTTATGCAACACCATTACTCATTTTTATAAAAAATCGAATCGAACTAAGGAGTCAAAAATGTAGGATTATTATTCTTTATCTTTGAAGTTTGATAAGGGTAGCAATATAATATAATAATTGTGTGCTATTTGAGTGAATTGCTATACGCCATTAGATTTGGTGGGCCAACCTGTTTATTCAATCAAACTGGTGTGCGTAATGTAAATTAAATCAAATCTAATCCGACTGACGCTTTCACTACTCGACGAATCAAGGGTAGATGCATACTAAATTGCAGTATGATCTATAACGAATGAAGTAAATTCCAAAATGACTATCTAAAATGCCGATTAGAATGCAGCCAAAATGAACTTAAACTGCAAATTCAGTAGTAACTATAATTTTAAAATTTGCTAGAAAACCAACCATACTGCAGTAAAAAAATATTTTACTGCAATTTCGTCAGTAATGTTATTCGAAAACCAAAATGCAGTATAATTATTTTCAGTACATTATCGTGTTACTGCATTTTCGTTTAATGAATCATTTTTGGTTTTTGTGAATAAAACAGTAATATGCGTTATATTGACAACGTTTACTGCATTTTAACTAGGGAGTCTATAGGTCACAAAAGACGTAAATGCTCTTACTGTATTTTAAATAGTGTTTTGATAAAAAGTGCTCAAATGTGACCCGCAGTAACTATTTTCAATCAAGGTTTTTACTACCTTAAAATTTATTAATTGACAAATGGGTTAGATTGATGTATTCCTTATTTTGTGCGCAATAAGGTGGCATATATAACTAAAAATTGGCAAAATGTCGAATACTGCGGTTTAGTCTCTGCACGGCAGTACAATTTTCAATACGTATATTATCTACTTCGCTAGTGTTCAAGCCAAGTCATTTGACCAATAAATGGTACTAGTATATATTTGTCACGAATGATCTGAGTCTGATGTTTGTTTATTTAATTTGAATTATTTAGAATATTTTTTCATGTTTCATACTAATCACGTATTAGGTTTCCTATGTTTATGTATTTTTTATAATATTATGTTCTTTTTTTTTATTCTTCATAAGATTTGATAATACTCTCTCTTTTAAAAAAAATATTCTATCTAATTTGTTCTGTTGTTGTTTGAAGTTTTTAAATTTGTATTAGAGGTACGTAAAAATCTTATATTTTTGTAAAGCATAATAATTTAAGTGCCTTTATTACTCCAAAAAAATATTTCGTAAAAATAACTATCTTATATTTAAAAGAATCTAAGTAAGAAAAAGCTATTTGCTTTTAATATCTCTGCAAAAACTCATATCGGTTTCTCGGAAGCACCACGAAATTATTCTCTCAAAATAAATCTCTTCAAAGACCAACTTTTTTAATTCCAATAAGTAAAATTAATAAGTTCAAAGTGACGGCCCCATACAAGTTTGGGGCTGACATTCCGACATTTTACAGCTAAGTTATTAATCTTCTTCTAAGTTATGTTAAATGGTTACTTTCAACTTAAATATTATGACTTTAAAACACCTTTTATTGCTTGTAATTTTAGACTAGTCTGAGTTTACATTATTGAATTTTTAACTGACTTTGAAAAAGGATATTAATTTGATACATAAAACAATTGTCTAAAAATCCTGCCAGTTTTTTTTATTGAGCTAATCTTAATATATATGTATTATAATCATTGGCTTATAAAGTTTTAACGATGAAATTTTATTAATAATATCCCATTCTTATGTCTATAATATGTACCTATTCTTTTATTTTCTATTTTTTATTTGCGTTTCATTTCATTATTTTTTAAATCTCGCAACTCCAATAATATTAACTACACGCATACATATTATTGAATTGATAATAACCATAATTTTCCGTCGATTAGATATGAGTATCTAATTTTTAAGTAAATAGGAATCTTTTTAAGGGCGTATAATAAAATATGTTAGGGTATAAAACATTGGTTGAACATGAACCCAACAAAACATAATAATTTATTATTATTTAACGAACAAAAGGCGTCAAAATCTTGTCTTGAGATCCGTCGGTGTTAGAATTAGCATTTACAATGACAGATTATTGGAACATCTGCCTGTCAAGCCTTCATTATTCAAATAGATTCCTATTTCGTTATTAAAATCCCGAGTGTAGTGGATGTCGCTGAAGCGCTTCATTACCAGATACTAGGCGCACATAAAAACACACATGTCTTCTTAAAGAAAGCTACTACCAATGTCCTAGGAGATTTATAAACTTACGAATCTTGCTTGCCTTTGACCCCGATTTCGCGTGACGTTAAGCTACGATGCAACAAAATATGATAGCAGACTTAATCTAAATTATATACTTCACTTATACAGAAATATGTAACTAACATCAAGTTGCAAATTTCTTTAAAGAGTCTTTCTACAGCCGGCAAACAGCGATCGTTACCAGGCGCATAGAAAACCACAGATGTTTCAGAAGAAGGCAATAAAGCTGATTACGAGTAGCATAGATTTTTCCCAAAAAAAATTCTATTATTATATAATACAATTACTCATACAAATAAATTCCTTTTCTATTATTAAAATCCTGTCAAAAGTCAATAAGAAGCTTCATTACCGACGGTACCAGGCGCGCAAAAACACGCAGATGTTTCAAAAGAAACCATCAAAGCACCGCTAACATTGGTTTTTCTGTAATTAGTAATCAACTTAGGTTTGTAATTACAAGATCAAGCTTCAATGGAAAACCTTTTGTCAGAAAAAGGTCTTTTTACAACGCTCTTTTGAGTAAAATAGAGAAAATATTCGTTTGTCAAAATTTCGTCGTAGAAAGAAATTAAGGTTGGTTTCTAGCTTGTGTCGCAATTTCTTCAGAGATTTGACATTAATTTAGTAATTCACGTTGTCGGTGTAGTTTCTACGAGATCTTTAGAAAATATGTTAATAACTAGTTATTTATGTTTCTAAAGGTCTTTTCTGAAGCTTGACTCGGGTTTCAGGTGCCATTATGTTAATTTGAAGAACTGTGTTAGTTCTAGAAATATACCAGTTTTAGCGATTATTACTAACTTGCTCATGCTTTTCTGTTAAGAAGACCATTCTAAACAGTTGGCACGTCACAATATTTACCTGTGTGCCAATTTTCAAGTCAATCAGATAAGCAGCTTAAGCTGTATTTCGATAGATCGTCGATAGATAAATACGAGTATTTTTAGCGCATAAAACCACGCCAATTAATCATAATATTATATTTTTTATTTGTTAATATATTATGAAAAGTACATGAAATTATTAATTTCTATTAATGTATAACATTATTTATCCATGAATTCATAAAAGATCAAAAGCCTACAATCAATTATCAATGAAGATATTTCACTAAGCGACGCCTACGCGCTTCCTTTGACGATGTTTAGAGAGATAACACAAACATATCTCAAAATCAGGAGAACGACAGCATTTTCAATAACCTCGAGCGTTGCCAACTTGCATCTTGCTCTAACACAACAAGTAAGAAAGGGATGGAGAGTGGTAGTACGCTTCAACCCAAGTGGGTCAAGTTCAGAGCCAACGAGAGCCGAATTTAATGTGGTAAAGTTTGACAATAAATATATAGTTCCCCTGAAAACAGACGGCGCGGCGCGGCGCGGCGGTGGTCAGGGTTGCCACACTCTAATTTATGTACTCACTTGGACAACTGTTCGGCCATTCGAGTAATTACTTAACAAAATAGTAGCTTGAGATACAGTCACCCGTCGTGAAAGGTTCTAGAATAGAAGAAGCGTGGTGACGGATTCTAATGTATTTTTTTTAATAAAGAAATTCGCTAGCATTGAGTACGGCTAATAAGCTTATACGATTTTCTAGTTACGTATCATAATACCTACGGTCGTTTCAACTACAGTCGATATAACTACGGTCGAATGGCCTACTGTTTAAAATGACTAATGGACGTTTCGCCTAAGTTCATAATAACTAATGGTCGAAATCACTAATGGACGACTCTTACGGTTAACTCAACTATTATTGAGCTATGGTTGATTGATCTAACAGACGTATCAACCGTAGTTCAACACAGAACAGAATCGACTGTGGTTGAAACGACCGTAGGTATTATGTATACGTAACCGATTTTCTTAGTGGCGACCAAAGAAGTCGAACGATGTCTTTAATCCCGACTTCCTCATATTCAATTGTGTTTTTGTAGTACAGACCGTCAATGGTACAGACAGACATATAAAACTTTACAACATCCCTCCTTTGCGTCGGGGGTTAAAACCAATGATTGTCAACCCTAAAGCAGGATCGGTAAGTTCGGTTCTTAGCGCGATCGCGTGTGAAACTTTTTACATTAATACCGAGCAGGTGACGTGCCAAAACCAGCCGAGCCCGCCTTGTAGTTTATGGCCTATAGCCAACTAGAAAATATGCCGCCATTTTATGAATATTAATGAACTTTTAAAATAAAAATTGCCCTATTATAAGACTAGTTGATTGGATTTTTTTACACAGAAGTATGAAGATTTTTGTACACAGAAGACGAGCAAGACGCTTTCCTTATGCTAAGTGATAACGATGCCCAGAATTAGTAGATGTACCTAGGTACCTAGGTGTACTCCCCAGGATTTACAATGATATACAATTCTATTCAGGGCCCTTCTACCGAAGTACAGTAATGTTTGCACATCCCTGTTCAGGCAATAGAATAACTGGGACTGTTGGGGTGACGACCTAGTCGACCTCCTGCAAAGGAAGTCTACCCCCGGTAGATTTTAGGTGGTGTTTCAGTTTACATACATACACGTGATCCATCGTCGACCGCATTTTCACTTTCCATCAGGTGGGATGTGGTCAAACGTAGGCCTATCTCGTATAAAAAATAAAATAAAAAATATAATCACGCCTGGTTCCCGCTGGGCTAGGCAGAGACAATTTCCCTCCACATAATACGATCCTGACACACCTGTTTCAGTATATCTACCTATTTATATAAAGATTTAGAAGAATGATCAGATTAAATAATAAATAAGAAGTTAATTCAGCTACAAACCTCTTCAAACCCAGATAGGGGCGTATCCATATCCCATAAACCACAAGATTGAAAGTATTGCCAGAAACAAATTCGAACGAAGCGAAAAATGTGAGCGGTGTGTGCAAACAAACCGAAACTGATACCGGGCAATAAAACTGATTTACGATTGTCCAATCGCCGCGGAACAATACAATTGTTCCATGATGAATTGCCTTTACAATACAATAAAATATTAACTCTGCCGTAGGGGCTACGGGGCCTATTGGCTACCGCGCATTGAATATCACTACTATCCGACGGAATTAAAATTGACTTAGAAAATATTACTTGAAATGAAATGAAAACAATTTATTCGCTCTATTCTTAGAATAGAATAGAATAGAATAGAAATACTCTTTATTGTGCCCAATGTAACAAAAGGTACTTAAAATTACTATGAAAATATTATAACACATTACCTACCACCTTATACTTAGGTGTACATGGTATGAGAAAAAAAAAAGTACTCGCCAATAGGAACAGGCTCATCGTTTGATTTGATTTTTTTGATTGATTTGACTGGTGGCTGGTGGAAGTCTTCGGAAGGGGTTACTACCCACTGGACAAAACCTTGTCGCCGAGCGGTCATTATGACCGTGTTCCAGCATGATGTTCAGTGAAGCCAGAGATATTTATCCCGCTTTCTAGGTTTAGTCTGATGCCATCTACGGCTGCATCGACGCTTAATATCACGCGTGATCATGGTCAAAGACTAACCTATATAGGTATAATTAATAAAAAAATAATATAATAAATTTAAATTTTGCTAAAATGTATAATTTTCTGTTTAGTTTTGAAAGGCATAATTTTGGAATATTTTATTATTGACATTTCGTACGCAATAGGCATTTTGTTGATACTAACACATGTTTATCGAAATAAAGATTTTTCAATCTTTGAAACATAGAGCAGTAAGGTTAAAATGGTATTTTCTTCGTCGCGTGCACGTTACACGGCAAATTATATAAGAAACATCTTTTAACTTTAACTTGAGCACTCAATGACTCTAAGAACATTTTAATTTTGTCGGTTAATAGTAACAATCACTTTAAAATAGGCTGCCACAGGTAGGCTGTGAGCTGCACTGTACCATCATTTCAGTAAAACCCATTTCCTGATTGGTTCGCCCCGACCTCACTCGGTATTTTCGCGATCCCTGAAAGCCATTTTTCATGATTGAACTTTGAACCGATTTGCACACAAAGAACGGGGTTTTTTACCTCCAGATGATCCACAGATTTTCTCAATTTAAAGTATATGGCGCCATAAAACTGAAGTTTCTAGAACATTAATAGTCCACAAATCCAACTCACCGATCCAATCCCGCTGAAAGATGGAAAATCCTCGATTCTTAAAACTTGGAGTAAATTGCGATTTCTGCTTCAAGTAACTTTTATTGCTTTTTCTATCGGAGACAAAAACACTTGGTAGGGACGTGACAACTTAAGTTGGCTACGAACATTATTAATTTTTCATCTGTAGCCAGTTCTGAGAACGTCGCCTGAGGTGATGACTTATAGCAGAGGTACCGTGACATACAGGGTTATCTTTCAAACACCTGCAACCTCGCTGCCTCATAATGTGATATGTGACTATTAATAATATTTGTTACATTTTACTTACATACATAAACATATATTCATTTAATATTCCATCTGATTGCGGTGACGCAGAATAGAGACACGTGGAGAAATTTGGGGGAGGTCTTTGTCCAGCAGTGGGACAGCATAGACTAAATAAAAATTAAAAAAAAATTAAATCTGAAATCTTTTTTTTGAATAATATTATTTTTGTATGTAAGTAAAATGTAACATATTATGAAAAATCAGTTGTTTATGATGTTGGCTACCTCGTCCTGCGAGGTTGCAGTTGTTTATAAAATAACCCTATATAAATCTTGCAGTATCTACCTATACAAGAAATATTTTAACGTAGGTACAAATGTGGTAATTGCTAACCAATTCAAAATTACCTAATGCCGTCAGCATTCTTGCCACCTTTCCCTCCTCCGCCTCTTTATTAGATAAAATTTTGTAGTTAGTTTTAGTTTTTAAGTTTTTGCCTATTAAGCTTTTAGTCATTAAGTTTATAGTTATTAATCTACATATGTTAATGGTTGTAATAAAGTAATATTTTCACTGAAGCTGAAAGACACTAAAAATTTATATAATGTTTTTAATGATTTGTTTTAGTTTTTTATTCGTTATCGTATAATAACCGAACCGATTTGTTCATAAGGCATTTTAAGGCAAGCATATTAAACGTACAGCACTTTAAAAATAGAATAGGCTCAGAACGATCACATACGATGGCAAACCGATTTACATTACCTATTCTCCCGTTTGACGACTCAATCACATGTCCCCACACCTTTGAGTACTAAACCGTCAAGGAGACGACCCGCGTGCTAGTTTCTATGCGAAAAAATCTGCCAGTTTTTACGGGGGGAGAGGCAACGCACACCAATGAATTATCGATAACACATGTGTCCGTCAAAATTGTCAAACACTGGCATGAAATATACTCACAGCCCCTCAAGCGCAGACGCTGCGTTAACTTGTCTTGCTGTCAAGTTAACTGTCATTCCATAAATTCACAAAAGTACAATGTATGGGATGACTTGAAGTTTCGTTGGGATCCCATACAACATGCTACGGCTACTGTAGTAAATTGTGAACGCATCTTATATCTATTTATTATTATACGTGGTTTTATGTTATGCTCCGTGTGCTTTTTCTTGATAAAAACGGTGAACACGTACTGTGAAACATGAGAAACGAACCAAGTTTTATTTTACCGAGTAATTTAATTATCGAGTAAACAAACAAAATAAGCTAACGCCACTGAGGCAAATAATATTACACTCGTACAATGTACATACACAGGAATAACCTGTATTGTTACAACTGGTTCTACGCCCGGCGCTCTATATTTTTTTGGCAGCGGGGGGTCGCCTGACAGTGTCGTATCCGGTTGGAGGTCTATTCGAAGCCCCAGACATATTCCATTTCCCCTCAGTAAGGCTCCATACAACGGCCGCTGTAGATTATGGCGACACAATGCTTTGTATGCCATGCGTCTTGTTACCGCGCTGTAATTGACTAATCTACGCCTTACAATAGCCTAGGGTAATATACTAGAAATGTTCTAGATTATATTGGAATGCACTGGACTAATAACATGATAATTGAAATCACACTAATATTATTAATGCGAAAGTTTGTGAGTGTGTATGTTTGTTACTTTTTCACGCCTAAACAGGTGGACCGATTGAGCTAAAATTTGGTATAGAGATAGCTAGATAGATGGAATTTATACCGCCTTCTGGGCTTTGTCTGCTTATATCTAAGGTCACATCGTCGTTAAAGTCTCGCAATATCGTGGACAAGGGCTAACTCCTGAAATTATAATAAACTAGCTTACGCTCGCGGCTTTGCCCGCGTGGCAAAATCCTTTCTTAGCGGAGGTCTAAGTCTTAAAAGCTATCTGTGTTCCAAATTTCAACCCAATCCGTCCAGCGGTTTAGGCTGTGCGTTGATAGATCAGTCAGTCAGTCAATCAGTCACACTTTCCTTTTATATATTTAGATAAATCGTCCGAAGCGTCAAATTTTCAAACATATGTAGGTAGGGATAGTATTTATATTATAGTCCTCATCAATTTTGGAACAGCAACTCTATAAGCAGTCAAAGTTTATTTTAAGTCTAAGTGAACCTTAATATGGCCCAATTTGATTTCAATAACACGTCTGGCAATTTATAATATTTAATTATCTTTTTACATACCTTATAAAATTTATTTAAATCTACAGACCTAATTTATATTATTCGAAATTTATATGTAACCGAGCCTATTTTTGTAATTAATCTGTAAGGCCCGTAAAAGGGATAAGTGGCGTTTGTATTCTAGGGTCACTTAGGTCAAATGTACTTCTAGGGTCGAAGGGACATGAAGGGGGCCTACGCCTAGCCGTGGGACGAAAGGGATGATAAAGATGGCAAAATTAAGGTGGTCAATTAATGATTGATATAATATTATTATTATGAATATTAGGCATGCTAGGTATGCTAGCTTGCCTGCGTTAAGAAATCCTTTCTTGTTATATTATGTACTATCCATATTCCAAATTTCAATTCTATTCGATCAGAGGTATGTATATATGGTGATATATCAATCAGTGAGTCACGCTTTTCTTTTATTATGTACAAGCTTATAATGCTTGCAGGTTTACCTGTGTTAATAAATCCGTTCTTAACGGGGTCTATTTTCAAATTTGAACCCAATCCGTTCATTGGTTTGGCGTCAAGATAAGAGAATAAGATAATTGAGGTTTATACTCCAACAGAAAGGTTACCCTACTTACATTGTCAGAGTCAAAATCACAATTTATAGGTTGTGTGCGTTCATAGATCATTCAGTTAGTCACGCTTTTCTTTAATGTGTATGTAGATTTTATAAAAGATTGGACTCAGTTTGATGAATTTGAAATACAACATCTGTTACGTTTTCAAAAAATACTGTCTAACTAGAAAAAGCTTTTACAAAATCAAAACAATAGCAAAAAGTCATGCAAAAAGCGGCGTATGGGGTACATCGTCATATGTTTTGTGGAGATATTCCATCAATATTTGAAGCATTGAATCGGCAGCGTCCGACCATTCCATTTGGAACAGTGACGCGCGGGAAATGAACGGCCTTCCTGCAGTCCTGTACTACTGAATACACTTCACTGATAGAATACAATGTTACAAGAATGTACGAGTAAACAGGAGTTTTTTTTAGGAACTGGATAGTTTTGTGTGAATTTATGGGTTGTATGGATTGGTCACTGCCTTTTTTTTGACCCAGGAAAAACGCGTTACGCATCATCACCCCGCGCCGGGGGGCGCGGGGCGGTATGTGGGTCTCCCCCGCCGAAGATGGCCGCGGTAGGGATACCCACTAAAAACCTGGGGAAAACGGCAGAAAAACGGCAGAAGATTGGTCACTGCCTAAACCTACTGAACTTATGATTGTAATTGACACTAGTAGTAGTATTTTTGTGGTTGTAAAATTTACTTAAAATTTGGTATCAATAACGTCTTATTTTATCGTAGCAATATGCAAGTCATTCTTTAAATTGCTCTTATATAAATAGGTGATTTTTAAGATAAGAATTTCTTCTACGGTTAGGTAGAAAAATATTCTTCTCTTGTAAAATTGTGTAAAAGTAAAGCGCTGTGATAAAGCGGTCCTCGAATGCGCCAGGTCGTCGATATGCTTCTTTTTGTACGGTTCGCGTCGCCACTTTACTGAATGCCGTATAGTTGATGACTTGATGCTTTCATTTTAATACTGCATGTATTTTCTGGTCTTTTTTATTGGAACGGATGATTTATTGATAAGACTCATAAATTATAACGATGATATTTATTTTATTTTCTTAAATCAAAACGGTATGACACCATTACTATTAATGATTAAATTGTAAATTTCTCGGCGATTTTGACTGCTTGTTTGCTCCAACAATATTTTTAGCTTTCCATATGCGATGGAAACCACGTACAACAAAACATAATGTCAATATTCATCAAAATCGCCGAGATTTTTTTAGATATTGTCATGCTCATGTTGAATATTTGAACCAAAACAGGAGCTGAAGACGCGGCGTTACATAGTATAAAAAAAAGTTGCATCCCGTGTCTGTCTGTCCCTATGTATGCTTAGATCTTTAAAACTGTGCAAAGGATTTTGATGCGGTTTATTTAAATATATAGAGTGATTCAAGAGGATGGTTTATAAAAATATTTATAATACATACATAATATAAGACGAAAACACTGATTATAATTTTCTGTCAAGCGCTGCGGCTGCGAAGTGTACTACATTAGTAATATTATAATATTTTGTTATATTGAAAGTAATCTAAGTGTCTGTATTGTTTCCAGGTAAACGCAACACAGCGCAACATTGATGTACGTCACGACTGTCGCACGATAAATGAAAACTGAACACACGTCCGCTGCACAACAACATGGCCTCCTTCAAAGGTAGGTTAATCGTATGACACTATTAATATAATAACTCTTTAAACTTTCCCTAGTGAACTCATGATCATTTTAAAAAAGTAATAAATTTATTTGCACACAAACCAAAGAGAAAAATAATACAACACATACTCTCTCACTCTCACTTTTATTACTCGGGATCTATCGCGTATTAAATATTAACAATATTAAACCAACTCTAGAGAACGTGGTACTCTAGTGAACCTAGCTAGTGCAACTGAGTCGACACGACGAGATATTTTTTTTTGTTATCGTCGAGGAAAAATGCATTATGCATTGTCCCACCGGGGGTACGGGAGGGTTATGTGGGACTCCCCGTACAGTACCACTGCACGGGTATACGCACTAAAACAACTCGGCGGCACTCCCGCATCGTCTTTGTGACGGAGGACTGGGAATCGGCATAGCCTTAGCATCCAGTCTCCCATCGACGACCGCCCGCCTTTACAAAGATTGGCCCTTCACGCCCCTCTCATCAGGGAGGGGCCCGGAAAAGGTTCCGAGTGCTTGGCCATTCCCGCCGTCGGTGGTGGTGAATTGTGCAATGCGGATGAAAGCACCCCCGCGCCTATCATCCGCTATTCACGTTTTTGTAAAACTAATATTAAAATATGTAAATAAGCGATAAGTCCCGATCAATAAATTAACATAGGTAGGTTATATTTATGAATATAGGTACATACTATGTATGTATATCTATTCAAGAAAGGGCCTCCCCAATTTAGTGGTAAATATTCCGGGCACATTAGGTCTGTGCAGCAGCTTAAAGTAGCCAATGTATTATAGCAACATATCGATCTATCTACTCAATTCGATCCACCTACTGCAGGGTATAGGGCATAGGCTTATGATCACGCCACACCTTCTGACCCTGTGCGAGTCTCGTCCAGTTCCTTCAGACTTACCTACTACTTGACTGTATTGTCTGAACATCGCATCGGGCTGGCGTTCTACCTCGAGATCTTTGTCCTTGCCTTGGGTACCGTATTATTCGTGGGTCTTCATATATACCAATATTGATAGCTATCATCATACTAAACTTTATCTCAATCGGTTCACCTGTTTACATAGCAATTTACATATAAACAGGATAAAAACTAAAATATTTTAAAAACTTATACGATTATAAACCTGTCCACATTACACATCTTTTACAAATTACAAACACACATGTACAGTTAGGTAAAGATTCAAATGACCGTAAAATTTTTGTAATTATAATAAAACGCACGTATTTTTCCTATATGAATCGAGCCATTGAACATAATATTATTGATATTTCTTCAATATCCAAGATTGAACGTTGTAATAATTATTTATCCATTATCATGACATTGATACATAATATTGAAAAGAATTTTCTATATAAAGAATACTCCCAAGGAAAAAATATTAAAAAGATAAAAAGAAAATCTCCTCTAAATAAACATTTATTGTCAACATCGTTCTTTGGAATCAAATGGAAGATATTTTTTATTTATTTTACCTACATTTACTTGTCAGAGTAAGTATCTGATAAAAGGTGCTTAGACGCCCACCTTGCGGCATACTCGTGTCTCGACGACAGGATTGTGTTTTCAATGTGTTTAGGTGTACTTGGAAAAATATGTCTATTCCTTGAAAAGTAGCCAGGCCTAGTTGCCAGGTGCTCTACATATGTATATAACCCTCTGAGAATCAATTCAGACATCCTCCTAGAGTTTTATCACAATCTTTTAGGTACAAAGTACACAGAAATATAATGTAATATCCCGCCTACATTAGGCACGGTTCAGTTGGCAACGAATCTAAAACGAACCTAATCCTGGAGAGGAGATAAGCAGATATTAATGTATTGTGTTCAAATTTGTTATACTTACGTTTTGTTCTCTTTGTTGTTCACCGACAAGGGGTTTATTAGTAAGTTACTTTATTAGTATAAAATATGTGTCAAACCTTAGTTTTTTTACCTTTTATTATTTTTTGTATAAGTTTTTGCTCTTTCCTTGTTTTTTTTTCTATGTGCCTGTGTCTCTTTGCTTGATTAAATATTTTTCTGTTTTTCTTTCTTTCTTTTACAAGCAGATAGCTAGCATGGTGGTGAGCGGCTACCGTCGCCTATAGACGTCTACAACACTAATATGTATAAGCAGTGTCGGTCATTGCAAAACGCTTTAAGAGATAACGCCGGCCTACTTCAGTCGACGTATGTTATCTAGTAATTCGAACAGGTTCTACGCAACACTGCGCTGCACTCGTTATACTGAGATTTAGTATGTTGTATCATTAGCCCAGTAATTTCCCTAGCCACCATATAATATTTTATATTATGTAGAGGTAGATACTTTTCCAATTTCACCGTGCCGCGCTACCGTGTTTCGTAAGGTACGTAAAACTGTGGGTCCCGCCTGATTCCAATAAGATTGGTGTATTCCGCGTGTTCCGATATGACGCGCCTTTTAGGTTTTGTTTGTTACCATCTATGGTCGCATTGTCAATTAACATCACGTGCGATCTTGGTCAAAGGCCTAAAACAAATAAAAAAATATGTAGGTGGCAGTAGTTCCTAGGCCATGATATATTTTAGTAATATAAACCGAAATTAATTTACTTTTTAAACATTGTTCGAAAATATGGCTTCAGTTCTCTGGATAGGCGTAACAAAGGTGAATGTTTCTCTTTACCAACCGTGACAATATTGTCGGGCTTCCTATTCAGCCGTTGTAACAACAAGAATATTAATTAAAACAATCAAATGTTGACAATTTGGTGGCAGGGAATTAAATGGAACACGTTCAGGTACAATTTCCATTACCTGGCTTTATTTTTGTAGGTTTTGCAAAGGTCAAAGGCCGAACCTTTGAAACGCCTGACTCGGTGGAAAATAAATATGGCTGTGATTACCATGCAACGGTGTGGGACGTGATTTGGTTGATACGAGAAATTGTTCTATTCATTTTTGTTGAATTACCAGATAAAGTTACGCGTTGGTATTGTGTCCTTTAATTAAAGGCATACCTGGTTAGATCTTATTAATATATAAAACAAGTAGGGTTGATTCGAACACTTATAACTCGACAGGAGACCGATTATTATTTTTTTATTTGTCTCCGTTCCGAATAGCACAATAACTATTAAAAACATTGCAAAATTGACGAAAAAAATATAGAAAGTTATGGAAGTAGAAATATTGCACACAGTTGGATATTATGAGCCACACCATTGCCAGAAAAGGATTAAATTCACAACGATAAATTATAATTCGTTTGTTCATTAAAACAACTTCTAGTCAGTTAAATAACAACTCGTACGTGCAAGGTTAGCTAAAAGATATAACTTAAAACATAACTTCCACTTAAGTTAGACAAAATGTAGAAAGAATTACACACATACTAAGTACATACATACATACTCGTAGATGTGGATGTTTGCAAGATTGTCGGCTTTACTTATCACCGCGCGCCAACTCGAACGTAACTTAGCTCTAATTAAGCAGGCGTTTACGACTTCCTTCAGGCTCTCATTTGTTCTTAGTATTACTGTCGACGTCTCGTCGCAGGGAATCTTTATATGGGGTGATAAATGTTGGGATTTTAATACGCTCTTTACTTATTAGGTAGTGTTTTAGTTTTTTTTATACCTAATGAGTAACAAGACGCGCATACCAGCAGGGTTATTCATTTATCCGTCAGGAAACCGAACCGAAGACCGAATTGTCAAAAATGTATGAATTGACGTGAAATGTCACGTCAATTCATACATTTTTGACAATTCTGTCTTCGGTTCGGTTTCCTACCGGATAAGTGAATAACCCTGCTGGTGCCCGATGGTTAGACCCAGGAGGAGGCCTGGGTGAAGGTGGCTTTTAGAAACTGGTAGAGGCCAGACCAGAGCAGAGGGTGGATTAGAGAGGCGGACCAGTGGGTCTGCTCACATTCCACGGTGTAAAAACTGTAATGGAAAACTGGGCCGAAGCTATGGGCCAGATATCGACGGAAAAAAGTTACGATGTTAATTCTAATCATATTTTCATCATGCCCATAGAAGACACCGTGCCACCCACTTTTTACCTTACCTATATTAAACAAAACTAAGTTTCCAAAAGATTTGAGTATGTATCTTGTTTCTCAACTCTAATTCTGTGCTGAAAAGTTTGTTTTAAAGACACCAAAGAAAGTTCTTTGAAGCTTTCATTCTACCTCTATACTGAATCATCAGCATGCAATAACTTCCTACTTGCTCCTTCACGCTTTAACTCAAAGTACTGACAGTTCGCAAACTTTCCAATATTGCTCTCAATTTTTAAATATTCAAGTACCCGTAAACGTGGAGTGTAGGAGAAACTTTCGTCGACTTACCGTTCACAAGGAGCTTAGTCCCCGAAACATTTAAACAACAATTTTTTAACATACTTTAGAAAATAACAGATACCGCGCTTTAGGCTTGGAGCGGTGAGGTTAAAGTCCACCGATAGAATTGCCAAAGCTAAAACAACAGACGTTAGCCGTTTTATAGTCTCGTCTAATACTCGTATTATTAATTAATGGTATTAGGCGTTACTTTGCGGAAATCCATTTCAATAATTATTAGCTATTTTTTTAATATTTAGTGTTAATTCCGCTCTAAATTTGTGAGTCTAACTAAGTTTTAAGAGATGGCGAGGAATTCAAACGATACCAAAATAGTAAAATAGTAGTGGAATTAATACTAAATACTATTTTGGTATCGTTTGAATTCCTCGCCATCTCTTAAAACTTAGTTAGACTCACAAATTTAGAGCGGAATCAACACTAAATATTAAAAAAATAGCTAATAATTACTCGTATTATTGATAATATCGTGAGTGTTGGGTACTACAGGCGTAAACTCCTGATGAAGGACATCGTACAATCACGAATGGTTTCCGTTGGGGTAGGCAGAGATTATTTCCCTCCACTTAGTACGATCCTGACAAACCTCTTTCGCTTCCTCAACTTTCATCACATTCTTCTTTCATCATTCCAGGGAGCATGTATGACATGCTCCCTGGTTCTTGGTCTTGATTGAAGGACATTGTCAAGGTAATTGTCCGAAACAACGTGAATATACAAATGAATATAAAAATATTTGCCCACAATATGTGGCCTTATCGCTCTAAGCGGTCTCTTCCAGGCAACTTATAGTAATAGAGGTATGTGTAGCAATTTTATGAATAATAATTATTGGTATTAATTGAATTTAGCTTCACTTATTACGGTGTGGCAGTATCTGCCTCTTTTCCATAGTCCGTGTTTTCCAACTACATAATGCAACTTTTGTAATTAAAAGTTGTAAACTTTAAGGGACCGCGTAGGGAATTATATTAACTAAAAACTCTTTTACAAAAAGTAAAAAAGGGCCAGTTCAAAAGCTGACTTATAGCCCCTTTTACTTTTTATAATATCTATCTTATGAAGATCCATCTTTGTAAATTAAAATTATGATAATATCATTTGTTACTAAATAAAATATAATAGGTAATATGTTATGTAATAATAATTGCAATAATAAATTTGAAAATGTCAATGAAATAGTTTAGGAATATTATAACTAAATAATTACGCTACCTGTGTCGACACATTAGCGTCCTCTCACCTGCCCAAAACCTCAAGGGTAGCTGGGGCGGCGGCTGAGGACAAGGAATGCCTCAAGCGGAGGAAATATGCATCTTTTACTGAAAGGTACATATTTCTGCCGTTTGCGGTAGAGACTATGGGAACTTGGGGAAAGGACGCTGTGGTTTTCGTTAGGGAGATTTCCAGGCGCCTAATAGTAGCAACCAATGACCAAAAAGCTGGCTCTTACCTCGGCCAACGTATAGGTTTGGCCATTCAGAGAGGTAATGTAGCCAGCTTTTTAGGTACACTTCCTGCAGGTCATGACCTCAATGACGTTTTTTATTTATAAGTAGGTTTTAATATTGTATGATTATTTAATATTATTATAGTTAGGAATTATTAGGACGTTTAGGAATTATATTATAATAAAATCATTGTCAACAAGGTATATTAAGTGTACTATGTTTTAATAAGCGAGGGTGAGACGCATTTTAATTCATATGTTTTATGATTTGAATACATAATTTATTTAATTAAACAAGATCAAAATCGGTCCATCCGTAAGACATACGGTACTACATATCAACATACCAAACTTACAATTTACAACACCCCTTTTCGTGTTAAAATGTAAATAAACAAACAATAATGAACCAATTTATTATTTCCCAGCTAACCCATTTAATTTGTTTCTCAATTTTCAAGTAAAACAATAGTGTTTAATATATATATTTTTTTAATTCAAAATTATTTATTGAGGCTTTGAGCACACTTCAGTGGCTATGCCAGCCTTATAGGAGCTTACAAAAACCACAACTAAA
Source organism: Hemithea aestivaria (assembly GCA_947507615.1). Taxonomy (NCBI): domain Eukaryota; kingdom Metazoa; phylum Arthropoda; class Insecta; order Lepidoptera; family Geometridae; genus Hemithea; species Hemithea aestivaria. Next base: position 1,002,982 of record OX382324.1, on the reverse strand, counting down.
TATAATATAACTTATTCTAGGGATCTAGCTTTTAAACATTTCTCAAACAGATAATAAATTCTTATGGTATCATCTGCGGTCGGGTCACTCAACATAATATTAATGCCTCCATTATGCAATGTATTAATAAATGGAACTTTAGTTCTTAAGTCATTATACCGGGTACACTCCAATAACACATGCATGAAATCTTCTGCCTTACCACAAAAGTCACAACACGGAGAACCTTTAATTTTTAGGAAAAACAAGTATGTATTTAGGGGCAAGTGACCGGACCGCATTCTGAGTGCATTTACAATAATAGATCTAGGTAGTCTCATACAATCAAACCAAGGTACTTTAGTTGTGAGCGATCGTTGAATGGTTTTATACCATAGACCCTTCTCTGCCGAACTCGTTTCAAAATCCTTAGGTCAACTCTTAACACCTAAATTATAAATACATTGTTAAGTGAAATCTAGCTTATATTATAAATATTAAAATATGGATGTGTTTATAATAATAATTCATTTATTTGAGGCAATAGTAGGTACACTAAATACCAATACAAACATTTATTTGCAAGAATGTAGGTCTACAAAATAGGTCTTAATAAAATAAGTCGTTATAAAACTAGGTCCGTTACATTCTGCCTCATAGATGCGTGCAAAATTTTACTTGATTATTTAGATAATATTATGTTAATTACAATCTTATATATACCTTGCATTTTATAATATAATTTTGTTTTTTAATGGCAAATGCCTTTATTGAGAAAAACAAACTAACAATACTACAGCTACTACAGCAATAAAAAAAAATTAATACATTAAATTAATTTTAATGTGTTGAATAAAAAAGTAAAAACGAAAAGAGAAAAAATAAATAAAATAATAACAATGTCAATTCCTAATAATGTCCAAAAATTCTAATATTATGTCCAAAAATAGCACTGACAACAAATACAGTGTACCAGAGGCCCATATCAATAAATACCTTAAAGAATAACATAGGTATATAAAAATTATAAACTACCTACTATACCGTATACCCTACTTTACCGGAGGTAGATTTCCTTTGCAGGAGGTCGACTAGGTGGGTACCCCAACAGTGCCAGTTACTCTACCGCCTGAGCTATAATGTGCAAATATTACTGAGCTTCGATAGGAGGGCACTGTAGCTAGTGAAATAACTAGGCTGAAGAGTCTTCACATCTTATGACTCTCAAGCAAGAAGCGTAGGCGTAGTGAAATCAGAATTTTACCTTTGTTAAATTCTGGGTAGTACTGTACTAATTATGGGCAGCGTTATCTCTTACCATCTGGAGAGCGTCTTGCTCGTCTTCTTACTTCGTTGTATAGAAAAAAACCTAGGTTTACATATGTGTGTGGGTGTGTTTGTTACATTTTCACGCATAAGTGGCTGAACCTTATACCTTAGAGCTTATGGTAAAACACATAGGCTACTTTCCAGCGGGTAAAACCGCCGGGTACAATAGTATTATTTTAAGTATAAAGCTATTGTTAACAAGTGTTTGCTCATTCACTTGCAGGGCTTGCCTGAATGACCTGGCGACGTTTCATTTGTAAGGAACAAAAGAAACTTTTTCGACTGTATATACCTACATATACCTCGTTATAATAATCGACCGAGCGAAGCGAGGTCTTAGAGTCGAGAGCCGCGAAAAGCCTGCGTTTTGACCAGTTTAACGGTTGACCTCTGGTGCCTAACTTTGATCGACATTTACTCAAAAACGGTAAATCCAAATTAAATGAAATTTTGCACACCAGTTAAATAGGTTAATAGAATACTTATAGTAAAAAAAAGCCAAATAGGCTTCAGTATTGCAGAGATATAAGTGACTTAAAGTCTTTAAGATAGGTCTGACGATAATTTCAAAACTGGTACGCCGATAATTTTTTTTCTGAGCTATTAACATTTTTTATAACCTACCTAAATATTTTATCAAAAGTGTATGTTTGTATGTATGTTTGTTACGCGATAACTTGAAAACCGATGGTCCAATCTTGATGAAACTTTGCAAACGCGTAGTACATATCCATAGAATTTTTAAGTTCGAACATGAGCCAAATCGGTCGAAGGGTTCTAGAGTTAAAGAGATTCCTTGATTACCACGTTACCGAAGTTCCAATCTTGACGGAACTTTGCGAACGGGTAGTACAAACGCAAAGAATTCTCATGTTCAGAAATGAGCCAAATCGGCCCAAGAGTTGCAGTTAAATCTTTTATTAATAATGTAACCGGGATATAATTGCGATTCACTGTCTTAGGAGATGGGAACATTTTGGTAGGTAGATAAACGCAGTTTGAAATTAGTTCGAATAGTACGGACCGTTATGTAATTGCGATTCACTGTCGTTGAAGATGGGGCATTTCGTTAGGTTGATAAACGCAATTTCAAATTAGTACAGATATTAGAGTTGACCATTATAGATTTGCGATTCATTTTCTTAGAAGATAAAAACATTATGTAAGGTTGATAATCGCAATTTCAAATTGGTACAGAAATTAGGGTTGACCGTTATAGTTTTGCGATTCATTTCTATAAAAACACTTACATTTTGTTAGGTTGATAGACACAATTTCAAAATGGTTCATAATTTAGAGATGATCATTATAGATTTGCGATTCACTCCCATAAAAGACAGTAACATTTTGTTAGGTTCATAGACGCAATTTCAAAATGGTTCATAATTTAGAGATGATCATTATAGATTTGCGATTCACTCCCATAAAAGACAGTAACATTTGGTTAGGTTGAAAGTCGCAATTTTAAAATGGTTCAGTATTTTGAAAAGACCATTATAAGACCATTTAATAAGGCTGCAGCCTTTTTAATTATTATATACACAATTTCATCTTGGGCATATTAGCTTTTTCGCTGGCAGTAAGATTTTTATTATTTGTGTAGCCTATCTCTGCAAAACTTTTTAAAACTTAGAATAGTTTGTGCCGGCACATTCAACAATAAAGGTGCACGAGCACACCGTAGTGCAGCGCAGACCACTGGTGGCTCTCTCCAAAAAAGTCAGCAAAAAGTTGAGATCACTACGTACGCGCCCATCCAAATACGTACACGCATAACATTGCTTAACTTCGATGATTACGTTCTTTAAATAGCGCTATTTTTAAATAAATTAATTTTATTAAAAACTAGCAATCCCGGCGAACTCCGTTTCGCCACCAGATGGCTTCGTTTTAAATTTCTGTTGAAATTTTTCCTGAATTTTCTTTGCTATAAACTTCACGGAGTCCGAGACCTTTCCAACGAATGCAAAACCGTGGAAATCGGTTCGTGCGTTCTGGAGTTATAGCGTCAGGAAGGAAAACCCGACTTATTTTTATATAGTAGACTAGCAATCCCGGCGAACTCCGTTTCGCCACCAGATGGCTTCGTTTGAAATTTTTCCTAAATTTTCTTTGCTATAAACCTCACGGAGCCCGAGACCTTTCCAACGAATGCAAAACCGTGGAAATCGGTTCGTGCGTTCTGGAGTTATAGCGTCAGGGAGGAAAACCCGACTTATTTTTATATAGTAGACTAGCAAACCCGGCGAACTCCGTTTCGCCACCAGATGGCTTCGTTTTAAATTTTTCCTGAATTTTCTTTGCTATAAACCTCACGGAGCCCGAGACCTTTCCAACGAATGCAAAACCGTGGAAATCGGTTCGTGCGTTCTGGAGTTATAGCGTCAGGAAGGAAAACCCGACTTATTTTTATATAGTAGACTAGCAATCCCGGCGAACTCCGTTTCGCCACCAGATGGCTTCGTTTTTAATTTCTGTTGAAATTTTTCCTGAATTTTCTTTGCTATAAACCTCACGGAGCCCGAGACCTTTCCAACGAATGCAAAACCGTGGAAATCGGTACGTGCGTTCTGGAGTTATAGCGTCAGGAAGGAAAACCCGACTTATTTTTATATAGTAGATTAAAAGTTTTCAGATTTTTTCCCTTATTTAAAATATATGTTAAGGTATGCCAAATTTCATAAACATAGGGTAACGGCAAGTTCTCTATGAATATTGATTTATTCAGAGGGTCAAAACATTTTTTGAAGGATAAACGGGTGTATTTTTTCGACTTAAAGTTAAAGTTCTTGTATTAGGATATTTTAAAAAAAAGTCTAAGGTCTAAAGTCTAAGGTTTAACGGAAATTGGGCCGCGAGGTCCCAGTTTGAGGCGAACTACTAGTTATTGTGGGTTTACTTCATGACGTTGTTCTCTGGTTTAGAAGGTGTTTGGTAATTGTTCGAATAGGACGTTAAATGTGCTAATTAGTGTTAATTAACTTATTAATAAGTTAATGTTGGAGTGACCTTAAGGTGAGTTTAATGTAGGTATAATAGGGTATAAAGGGTCTAGGTTATAGGTATAATATTATGTTGATTTAGTATTTCTTTTTTGTTTTCATTCTTGATCTTTCTTGTTTATTTTGTGCCTGTGTATCTTTGCTCAATAAACTATTTTCTTTGTTTCTTTTTTTAGTTAAACGAATTTTAATACTAGTGGCTAGTGGTAGGCTTATGCCGTGGCTAGGATGAAGTGATAATTAAAAATCTACTAATTTTAGCTTAGATGAAAAAGCCGATTGAGTTCTCTATGAGTTTTAGTATACCCAATGATTAAGGATTGATTCTTTTTTGAAAAGGGTCTTGACAGACAGACAGACGGACAACAAAGTGATCCTATAAGGGTATCGTTTTTTCCTTTAGAGGTACGGAACCCTAAAAATCTTGTAGATATAACAATATTAGATCAATATTGAAATTTAGTACACGTAAGAGCTATTCTTTCGCCACTTATGGATGTAAAACGTCGTGAAGGGTCGGATTGACCTCCGGGACACATGTTTCCACTCACAGCTCGGATGGATCGAGAAATCGACCATTTACGTAAAATACGAATCAATTGTACCTCCGATATTGTGGTACCAAATAGCTTTTACTGGAAACGTTTGTGGAGCGAATGGAATAGTTAGATAGACCTACAACCGCTATAAAATTGCTGGTCGTTTCAATACACGTCAGTAACATTTTATTGAGTATACAGATTCAATTTTAAAATGGATGAACTTTTATATATGGCGATTCAATCACTCTAAAATTGCCGATCGTTCCTATAGAAGTCAGGGACATTTTGTTAGGCAATTAAGTGCAATTTATAAATGGATTAAGTCGGTATATTGCGTTTAAAGCAAAGTCAAACAACTCATAGGAAATCAATCGACAGAACTTGGCTTGGATGCGGTTCAAAGATATTACAAATGCATCGATTTCTAAAAGAATAGGAAAATATTCTAGCTCCAGCAGTTTATTTTAGTAGAATTTTTTTTGATACTGGGTAAACTTTTTGAACAAATTTTGTGTTGTGAAGATGACTTCATTCAAAATTTAAAAAAGTCACATATCGCAGGCTGTAAACATACATATACATATTTCTTAGAACTAGCTGTGTCTAGCGGTTTTACTCGCTTAAAAATATGCCTATGTGTTATTCCGCGGTCTATACTTCCTATACACCAAAGGCAGCTTGCTTCAGCCATTTAGGCGTGAAAAGGTAATAAACACATACACACATCCATACTTTTACATAATATAACATTAGTAGGAAGTAAGGTGGTATCCGAAATAATTGAAATCTAAATTTAACCGATAAATTGTCTGTACAGGTGAAATAGATATTAATAATCTTGATAACAATAGAGTCATCGTAGGTATTGGGTATCCATTCTGCCAAAAGCTCACTCATGTGTTCTGAACGGAAATTAAAATTAGGTATGTTCATAATTCACAGAACATAATATTATGTTCTGAATAATATTCACAATTTTGGCGCATTCGGTAGGATCATTCAATTGTGAGCCATTTTTGATTGAGTTTCTTATAAATTTTATATCATACTACTCACCTGGCGATACCACCTAATGGTCAAGGTATGTCGTGTTACAGATTAGTTGAACTTATTTTATGGAAGTAATACAAAATCATATAAAACATTTTGTATGGTGAATTATTATATCCTTTTATTTGTTTCGTCAAATTTCCAGTGTACTTGTATTTGTTATTTATGAATAGTCATCTTGCTATTCAGGACGGAGACTAATACAACAAATAAACAATTATTATTTCCAGAAAATTTTTAATAAATGTTGCATCATTAAACGTTATAAATGTTAATAAATATTTCAATTTCGATATTCATCTAAACACACAAACGTAATAATATGATACAATAGAGCACATTAGCAATTTTACAATTAATTAGTTTTATTTTAAGACTCTACCCATTCGATAAGTACTTTTGTGAAAAGCAACGGGCAAGAAACTTATAAAGATTGTTTTAATGTGCTTACAATAATTATTTGACACACAGATAAATAAAATAAATAAATAATAAGTTTATTCAGTAAAAATGCATTACATGAATACAGAATGTTTAGAGAACCTGTAACCCAAACAAGGCTCTAGACCCGTGCTATGGGCTGCAGGACTTCCTCGTTATAGAGATAGGTTTTGCTAACAGATATCTCCAGAGAAAAAATCCCTTATGCGAGTAAATCATGTAATCATAAGCTATCTCTATAAAAACTTCATATTAATAAATCTTTGAAACAATAATATCCTATTATAGGATACCACTTAGCGCAACAAACTACACAAGTCGTATAAATTTCACCATTTTCGGACCAAGGTCTACATAAACATTATCTCTGCGACAAGGTCCTTTAATTTCAATCTCGAGACCCTCTAATGTTTTACAACTTAACTGTAACACTAAATTGTATCTTAGATCCAAGTTTAACAAGGCTATTGGACCACATTTGACATATTGTTGAACGTTTGAGTCCGCCCCAACCTTCAGTAATTAATAGTTCTGCCGATGGCGTAAAGCCTCCAACACGGCAAAGATGCACCACAATGGCGGACTATAAATTAAATTGTCATTTATTTCGGTCAAAAACCCATATCTGTCTCTTCTTAGACGTACACTCTTGTCAGAGTGGTCGTGGTTGCTCTGATGCTCGGTCTTCTGCTTGGATTTTCCCGATGGATTTAGCGATGTGACGCCATTTTTGTCATTAACCCTAAATATAGATTAAAATTAATCTAGATTTTTATGAAGTGAGTGTGTGACAAGACATGTTAAGAAAATTGACTCGTATTTTTGTCGAATCAGTAGCAATATCATATTTTTACCATTGTATGTATGTACCTAGGATAATTATTTCGTTAAATGATATTAAGACTTCATAACCAACAACACGTCGGCAATGACTGACACCGCGGTCGGTCCTGGTGCAGACGTTTCTTGGCGACAGTAACTAACTACCATCAAGCGGTCTAACTACAGATGTGTTTGTTTCTAACATCAAAAAGATCCGAGTCTGAAATTGATAGTGACAAATTTGGGCGAGATATGGCGTAAGTGTGTAAGTACGACCGCTTCCACGGGAGTTGGGCATGCTAAGAGTGCAGCTTATTGTTATTTTAGAAGTTCCGTCCTTTAGATTTTCTTCGTCCATAACTCCAGCTTAATCATTACGTCAGAATGCTAATTTGAGTTTAAATGCAGTCGAGTTTAAAAGCGCTGGAAACTCTAAAAGGAACTAATGAAACGGTCCGAAACTTTTTACTAGTTGTTTAACTTTTCCTACTTTTTTGCAAACACTGTCCTGGAAAAGAAACTAATAGACACTTCAGAAAGCTACTTAGACAGGTGTTGCAACATCAACTATTAATTTAAGTCTAGAGAATCAGCGCTTTTGGGTCGCTCAAATCAAATTTTAGTTGTTTTATTTTATTGTTATTTCCCATTTATCGTCCCACTGCAGGGCAAAGGTCTCCCTCTTTTACTTTCTCACATCTCTGTCTGAAATTTGGGGTCAATTCTTTATGAGTCCAGCTCATCTCAAGACTTTCACTGATACGAAGATAAAATATAGAATACTTAACATGATTAACATGATAAAAATATAATATCAAATGAGCATACATGGATATGTACAATCTTTACCTTTGTAATGTTAGTAGAGTAGGGTATGTTAACTATTGTTACATATAGGTTGTATTCGCTGTAGAACCGTTTACTTGTTTGTCACCTATACTATATTTACAAAAATCTTTATTTAGAGATGGACCCGAAAGTTTTCCAAGTATCCTTACCGAAGGGTCATTGTTTTTTGCTTGTTCGAATAAGATGAGGTATACAAAAGAACAGCTGAGGCTAGAGGCGCGGGTCGTCACGCCTGATGTCACGTTTCACGTCCTATGAAGGTCTAAATCCCGACTATTTTGTATTTTTCTATGACCCCTGACTTACTTTTATTATAGTCTTATAATAATAATGACCACCGGTAGCTTGGGCTCTGGCCTCGCTGACGGCGGGTTATCTAGGTTAAGTTTTTTACAATGTTTTTTTTTGTACAATATATAATTTTTTAGAGATATTGTAAAAAAAATATTTAAGATTGTACAGAAATATAGAGAATAATAATAACAACATTATGAACATATCCTATGGAGTTATATAAGAAAAGCATGACTGAATGACTGATGTATCGTCGCACAGATCAACCCGCTAAGCTGATCGGATTGGGTTAAAATATAGACAACAGTTTTTTTATACAGATAAATTTTATTAAGGAGACTTCCACTGTGGTAGAATTTAATAGAAAAGCAAATATAAGCTGGTTATAATATAAATATTGTCAATTTTTAACAAAGCTCCATCAAAAATAATCTCCGTTGACTCAAGCCCATTTCAAATGTTCAACGTAGAATTCCGTCGTAAGTTTATCATCTTGAAACATATCCTCACATAAATATTCAGAGCCGAGGACAGACCTGGCTCGCTGCGGCAGTTTAATATTCCCTAAACCCGTGATTAAAGGTCGTCATTCATTATATCAAGTCTACGCTGACCCATCTCCGACTCGATTTAAGGAGTTAGCGCTACTTCGTGGGTATGCCACGCGCAGTGTCAAATTCTTAATATAAAAAAAACGCCAAAACCATTTTTACATGTGCACAAAGTGGGTCGATAGAAGCAGATAAATATAAAAGTGGGCATTACGTTGTTTACATAACGGCAAAAAAAAACAATTAGAGTGTGTGCGTGTGAAAACGAGTGCTCAACGCATCAAAGACCCTTGTTTCCAATAAATTAAGCTGACGATCCGACACTGTCCTTATGTTAAGCGATAACACCTGACCACAACTTCTGTCAGATTTTTTATTAATATAATTTAAAAAAAAATACAGAATGTGCATACATTTAAAACTAAACTCCGGCAAATTTTATTAAACCGACAGAAAAATCAATTTGAAGCGACCTTTAAAATGACAAAGACACGATTTCTGGCTAAAAAACCTAGTTAATCTCGCACATTATAGTTAAGAACATACCTATAATCTACACACGCACATTCACACACACACTTTCACACGCTCATACCTACACACACACACATACACACACACACACACACACACACACACACTCACACTCACACTCATCACTCATTTTTGTACCACATCACTCACCACTAGTACCATGGTTTTTTTTTTATATTATAGAGAATAAATGATAAAATATAGTTTATTGTGTAATAGATGAGTACTCATAACGTTGTATAAATAAAATCTTAGTAATATGTATGCAAAAGGAAGGTAAATAATAAATAAAATATAATAAAATAATCTTTATTAGGAACAATAAAACAGGTTTACAGAGTACATAGAAGAATCGATGATACCCGCATGAGTTAAAGAACTGTGTCGCAGATATCAACGCCCTCCTCCCGACATATTGTTATCACGACTTATTCCATACATAAAAACAAGAAACATATATTAAAAGATAGTTATATAGTTTATAAAAACATTTTTAAATGATAAGTATATCTAATGGTAGTATTTAGAAACTAGTAGATTAAACATTGTTGGAACAAAAAAAAACTAAAAATAAACAAAATAATTTTAAAAAATCTCCTCTAAAATAAAAACTATTCTAGATGTAGTTGTGGGGGGTGAGTTTGTGTGTGAGGGTCCCTATCCATGACACCAGCCTCGTAAGAGTTGGGCACGGGGAGGATGTATGTATTGCATGCATGAATGTGTGTTGTGTGTGTGTGTGTGTGTGTGTGTGTGTGTGTGTGTGTGTGTGTGTGTGTGTGTGTGTGTGTGTGTAGGCAGAGTGAGCTTGTATGCATGAGTTGGAGTGAGCGATTTCCAAGCATTATTTAATGAGTTCTTCCGTATCGTCATATGACTGAGAAAGGAGCCATTCTAGGCATTTTAATTTACATTTTGACAGCGTGAGTGGGTAAATACATAACTTTTCATTTATTCTGTTATATAATTTCGGGCTTAGAGCGCTGTAGTGCCTACTCGATAGCACTGTGCGGCATGAGTTACTTCGTACTAGTACTCTATTCGATCTCCGTTTCGAAAACATGAGAGCAGGATCAAAAGTAGTTTCAGAGTGTTTACGGAGAATGACTTGTAAGATGAATAGCTGCCGAACATTTAGAACCCGGGAGAGCGAGTAAAGGTCAGTAGTGGGGAACAATATGGGCTTAAACAGCATTACTTTAATACTTATTATTATTACTTTTTTATTATTTTAATATATATAAAGTAGGTATGTATTTATAGTAATTTATGTATCATATTTATTTATATTATTATTATTATTTGTTATACTTTTATTTTATTTTATATATTATACTATAAAGGTAATATATATTTAATATTTACTATAGTTATAATATTATGTAAGTTTATTTTGTTAGGTATCTTATTTTTATATTTACAAGTATATTGTAAACATAATTTGTATATTAATTAGTAAAGTATCTGATTATTGTAACAATAGATAACATTATTTCCAGAAGTATTGCACACCGCCTCTATACATGTTCTCAATATTCCTTCCAACCAGGTTGTCTGTAAGAGATTGCTCTATGCGATAAGACCGCCGATTGTATACCTTTAGCTTTATGTGTATTGTCTACTTATGAAACAATTTCTTGTAACCAGGTTTGCAATAAAGTATTATTGTATTGTATTGTATTGTATTGTACTTTTAAGACTGCTCTCTGCGCTCGTTCAATTTTTAACAGATGGGTTTTTGCAGCTCCACCCCAAGATGAGATGCAGTATGTGAGGACAGACTGGGTCAGGGCAAAATAAACAGATTTGAGTGTGTCAGAGTCAAGAATGCCACGCAGTGTTTTAAATGCGAACATCAGTTTTCTTACACGTGTGGATGTGACTTCGATGTGCTTTTTCCATGACATGTTGCAGTCTATCATGATCCCAAGATATTTGATAAAAGGAGTTGTATGAATTTGGGTACATGCACATGAATTGAGAGGCGAGGGTAATTGCCGGGGGCAGACATGTGCGTAGAGGGCGAATGAAGAGGGGGGTTTAGTAGCTTTATTGATGGAAAATGGGATAAAGTTCGTCTTAGATAAGTTGAGTGTAAGGAGGTTAGTATCTAAACAGTGCATGACAATTCTTAGCGCCAACTCAGAGTTCTCTTTAGCAGCCTGCCATGTTTCTCCATTTACTATGAGTGCAGTATCGTCAGCATATGTGACAATTTTACAATTAGGTATGGAAAGGTTACATAATTCATTAATGTATATCAGAAATAGGGTAGGTCCAAGGACACTACCCTGAGGGACTCCGTAATCTGAAAAAGTATTATTAGTATTACTGACTATGTTATCAATTTGAACATACTGTTCGCGACTGTATAAGTAACTATGAAATAGATCCAACGCTACACCCCTGAAGCCAATGTGTTCAAGTTTGGAGAGAAGAAGAGGGACAGAGACAGTGTCAAACGCCTTAGAAAGATCCAGGAAAATACCGACTACTTTTTGTTTTTGATCGAGGTTGTTGATGATAGTGTCCGATAGCTTCAGAACCGCATCATCTGTAGACATACCACTTCTAAATCCGAACTGGTTCGGTGATAGGACACTGTTTTCGCTTAGGAATTTAGTCAAGCGGTGGTTTATGATCTTTTCAAAGATTTTTGATAGAGTGGTAAGTACTGAGATTGGCCTGTAATTAGTGACACTGCCTCTGTCTCCACCTTTGAAAATAGGATGGACAATGGCTTTTTTGAAGACTTGTGGGAAAGTGCCAAGTGAGAGACATAAATTAAAAACGTGAGTCAGTATAGGGATGAGGATGTGTCTAGCTGATTTGACTATTAATGTTGAGATTGTATCCCAACCAACAGCACATTTGTCTTTGAGGGTTATTATTATTCTCTCAGTCTCAGAGCAATCAACGGGGAACAACGCCATGGAATTCACAGGGGCTTGCTTTTTGGGACAATAGTCCAGGTAATTGGTTCCGTATGAAGTAGAATCTAAGGAAGAGCCTCTTCTGATAATAATATTTTCTGCCAATTCTTTACCTACATTGGCAAAATATGTGTTTACTAAATTAACTGATGTGGAGGGGCAACTAGAAATTTTTAACAGATCGGAAGAATGAGTTTTGTTATTTTGTAAATTAGCCACGTCTTTTATAATTTTCCACGTAATTTTTGGATTTTTATTTGCCTTTTTGATTTGTTGACTATGAAATTCACGTTTAATTTTTTTTAGAAGATTGTTACAGAAGTTACGGTAGCGAATGTATATAGTTTTGTGAATGGGATTGTTACTATTTCTTTTCATTTTTCGATAGAGTTTGTCCCTGTGCCGGATACATCTTAAAAGCCCAGGTGTGATCCAGGGCTTTTTTATTCTTTTACGATTTGGGATTGGGACACTTTCACCATGTATTTTGACCACATCAGAAATAATAGTGACTAACAGTTCAGCAGCCCTATTTGGAGACTTTGACTCCAGCACCGGGGAGAAATTTGTTGATTCCAGGGCCATAACAATAGCAGGGATATCAAAACGTTTACTTGAACGATTTGATGAGTTATTTAATTGTGTGATATCCGTGGGGCAACACAAAAGTATTGGTGCATGGTCTGTGAAAATTGAGTCAAAGATTATTGTAGTACCACGTTCAGATGCTCGTAATATGACATGGTCTAGACATGATTTGTCTCTAGTGGGTAATACGTGAGCCGGAAGCATGGCGTGTGAAGCAACTAAATTCAAATATTCATCAGCGTTTGCGTCCATATTTTCTGGGTTAATATTTATATTTAAATCACCAATTATGGCTAAGTTCTTAAACTGCTTAAGGGAATTAAGAGTGGTTTCTAGACTGATCAAAAAATTATTAATATTTTTATTAGATGGTGATCGATACAGCGCAATTAACGCAAATTTATTAGAAACTTTAAAAATTAAGCAATCTGCGTCTTGAAACGATGGATTTTCAACGCTACAGTTATTTAATGTAGAGCTGACATATATTACAACGCCTGCATTTTGATTTGTAAATGTCGATTTGAATGAATAGTAACCGTTAAGTGAGGGAATAATTGGAGTATAACTTAGCCAACATTCTGATAATATTAAAACATCAATTTTGTAATGTACTCTGGCTAAGAATACCTGTAGTTTATCAAAATTACAATTGATGCTCCGGATATTTACGTGAAAAATCTTAATATTATTTTTAGCAGTTTTGTTTATAAAATTAGAACTGTCTTCGGGGGAACAAATAAATGAATCAGATACAGTAATCTGTTCGATATCTTCATTTATATGGTTTATATTATCCATCTCTATTAGCAAAAGGTAACCAGAGGCTGAAAACAGTTTTCGTGATTTTTATCAATACTATTGATAAAATTTTCATTAACTTTAATGTGTTATACTCGTATGATGTGGCTATATTTTTAAACCCATAACAAAAAATTTTTTTGCTCAAGCTTGGGGAGATAATATCGAGTGAATGCTTGGATGAGAGTTTGTGTGAGTTTTTTGCGTACGTGTGAGTGTTGAATGATTGGTTGAAGCTTGAGGAGTGAGTAAAATGTATTTGAGATTGTTTATTACACTTTAGGTTTGAAAGACTAAGGAATATAAGAATAATAGCAGCTATACATGTTTTAAGAGGTTTAGTTCCTGCGTCTTTATCGGGTCTATGCGGCATTGGAGTCCTGAGATTTTTGGCACTTGATATCCAGGTCTGATTCATTCTGGACGCGGACGAGGGTGCCTTTTTCCCGTTTGCGTAGGAAAATTTTCCCGTGGGAGACCCAGCAAAATTTGAAGTCGTTGGTCTTTGCAAATTCCCTGGCTTGAAAGAATAACTTCTTCATCTTCGCCGTTAGGTTTTCCGATATGAAAACCGGCCGAGCCGGTCCTTTGATTTTTAGATTTTCTGTGGTCAGCGCCTTGTAAGTTTTATTAAATTTACGATAGTTTCCTATAATACGGTCCTTAAGTAGAGTGCTCGTGAGATCAACAATAATAGTCCTGTTCGCTGGTTCTTTTGTGTTTATTCTAAATATGTCCTTTACTTCAAATGGCTGTATTGAGACATCTAAGGCCTTTCCCGCGTTCATTACCGTTTCAAGAAGAGACGACTTGGTTTCATTTGGGGCAACTGGTACGTTTCTGATCTCAATGCACGTTGCTCTAGAATTGCGCTCAAATTGTTCAAGTTTATCCTCTAGTGCATAATAATTGTAATATGGTACCAGTTATTACGCAGAATAACTCGACTAACACCGTAGTTCGAGCAAGGGGGCAGACTGAAAACCAGCAACCACGTTAGCCTAGTTAACGTGGTTACAAGCTGAGTCTGCTCCCATTGCCAACAATTAATTAATATACTATACCTCCTACTACTTGTATGTAAATTGGTATGTAAATTTTTAAAATTATAAATTATTTAAGCGGATATGTTTTTGGCAATAAAGTAATTTTTATTCTTATTCTTTTATTCTTTATTCAGCCACACCTGTATCACAATCTGCGTTGGAAAGTCAAAATTTCAAACAAAGCTATTGTTTAAAAAATTGACACTTTGCTTACATGGCAAATGCTAAATGCACACAACATCAAAATTTCTTGATTTGCGAATCAAATTGGAGTTAAATCATCGTTGAATTGATGTAATGAGTGGCGACCCCAATGCCTGAGCCCATGATTAATTCGCAACAATAAAATAAAATCGGACGTAAACTGGGAGCTCCTTAAGCCGCGCTGTGCCCGACTGATGGTGCCCATATTATACGGGGGTTGCACTAAACCGTTTGTCTCCACTTCTAGTTATATTTTGTTGGATCTTTGGAGATATTGTGGGGGTATTTATTATTATTCAGTACAACGGTAGGACTAACTTAATGCTACAATAGTATTTTCTTTCTTTATGGCAACTGGAAAAATGTACTACAAATTATAGGGGGGCTGACAAATATAAGAAAAAACGAGCACTAACTTACGAGTACTGAAATTACGCATCGGGTGAAGTTAATTTGTGTTACGATGTTGAATAATAAACTTTTAAAAGCACTTGAAAAAGAAGTATAGTCGGTTTTTTTTTTATTTACTCATCATACTTATTTTTTTTCGGACTGAGGAGAACTAAAAAACCTGTTGTTTTGTTCCAGTGTCTTAGCTACCTGCATACCAAACTTCAGCTCAATCGTATCAGGCATATGCGTGAAGGTGTACCAAATACGCACATAATATCTTCATCATCATATTTTTGCTTTTGCGCTTATTTATTTGTAACGTTCATAATATTAGAAGGATTTATTTGTAGGTATAAATATCACATAAAGCATACATTATCTGCTTACACGTGGAAACTTCCACGTGTACAGAAAGACGTGGGAATCTTCCTAATAAATAAGATATTTTGTTTACGAAAGGTATTACCGAAATACGAATATTATTGACTTAAACCTAAGAGATACCTAAGAGACTTTAGGTTTTTATTTAGTTTTATATATATATATATTTTTTATTTCATAAAAATTACAGTATTGCATGTTTGGAGTCCACTAGCCCCCACACTATTTACCGTTGAAAGTTTAAGTATATTATGAATAGTTTAAATTTATTTTATTATTTATGTGTGTGTGAACGTAAGAAATAGTCACAATTAAATGATGATTAATTTTAATTTTGTATTACTTACAATTCTGCTTGTATTTAATTTTTATTTCGATTTTTTTATCCGATTTATTTTTATTAAATTGAATTTGTGACATGTAAATTTATTCACTAATAAATTGAGTATGGGTATAAATATTTAGTTTTATTGTTAAATTATTAGAACAGTTTTAAGTATATTTAAATTATATTCCGTCTACAGAGATGATTCTAAAGATAGTATTAAATCAATTTACAGTGAAATCAGAGCAATCATAGACAAGTATAATCTAGAGTTAGTGAGAGTGTATCTACTAGTTATCACATTACGCACATGGTTTCTGCTCGAGCACGTTTGATATAATTATTGTTAATTTCTAGTCGAATGGAGCAAGTCTACGTTGAACAGAATACATATTTATTTCTAATTTTATTTGTTGGGACTTATCGCGTAGGAATTTAATGCTAGGTTTACAAAAACATTATCTAAATTTATAAAAGGAAAGAGTGACTGATTGACTGACTGATTGATCTATCAACCTACAGCCCAAGCCGCTGAACGGATGTGGTTGATATTTGGAACACAGATAGGTTTTATGATGTAGACCTTCGCTAAGAAAGGACTTCATCATGCGGACAAAGCCGCGAGCACAAGCTAGTAGTATTATAAACATCAACGTTTCAAATTAATATGAGTTTAATTCGCGGAAGATTAAAGTTTTATTAATATGAGTATATTTAGTGATTGCTATATTTTATTCACGTATTAATTAATATGTGTTTAATATGAAATGTGCGCATTATCTTCGACCGCGTCATCACTTACCAACAGGTGAGACTGTGATCAAACACAGCCTTCATCAAACATAACATTTAAAACAACATTTTTTTTTATAGCGTCCGTGGCCCAGTGGTCATACGTCCGGCTTTTAATACGGAGACTCTGGGTTCAAATCTCAGTGTGTGGCAAAAAGTTCGCCTGGACGCTACCGTGTTTCGGAAGGCACGCAAAACTGTGGGTCCCGGCTGTTTCCTATAAGATATGTAGGAGGCAGTCGTTAGGTCATGTTGCAGGCCCTGTAGTAATCTCGGCGACCTGAAACTGCAACATATAGGTTCGCCACACAACCTATAAATTGTGATTTGACTCTGACAGTGTAAGTAGGGTAACCTGTTCTGTTGGAGTATAAACATCAATTATTATTAATTATTTAAGAAATCTCCATTCTTAACCCCAGTCAAATACCTGACGATACCAAGCTGTAATACAATTCTCCTTATGAAATAAATTAACTAAATTTTATGGGTGAAAATTATTTCGAGGTTCTTTAGGTGTCACACAGTGATTGCGTCTAAGTTATTGCATAAAACTTACGTGTTGAAATACAGATAATTCCATAAATCATTGCAATTTCAACAATAATATAAATGTTATCGATAACGTAAATCGAGAGAATACATGAATACCCGGAGTTATGAACTACCCGGCACATCTATTACCTTTTGATTAAGGCCCAGGTTTCCATTAGGCGAGCAGATTATAATATCCGTTGGCAATTTAAATAATATATTCAGGCTGTCCATTATCCAAGTAATTCACATTCCGCAGGTATCTGGAGTGACCTCGTATCGAATATTCGAGAAGGTCCGAGGGACCTGATAGCCGATGGATGGTAGACTCCATATAGGATGACTACGGTCTTATTCTAATTGAAATTCAAATATTTTTATTATGCAAATATTTTCAAATATTTTTATTTTTTTGTTCCATGTTCGCAGAAGCCCGCGTGCCGGCTCTCGATGGCCTAATAAGACATCGCATTGCTCGATTTAGGGACTGTGTCCTTAAATCGAAAAACAGAATTATAAGTATTATTGTGAACCATTGCTTTACCGCGCTAAAGCAGTGGTCGAAAATATTATTAAAATGATTATAATAATATATTTAATAATGTTTAATGTTGCATGCACTCCATAACAAAATTGTATTTTAAATTATAAGTGGATCTTTGTAATCTTTGACAATAAAATTTATTATTATTATTATTTATTATTATTATTTAATATCATAACATTAAATTATTATCTACCTATATATATTAGGTACAGAATCATATAGTTAAGAAATAATTATAAAAAATGTTAACTATCCATACATATAATAAGAATGGAAATTTCTCCCCATTCATTGTGATCCTTTACTAAGGTGAACTGTGAAAATACGCATATGAACAAAACGACGCGAAAAAGTCGCTTGCGCGATCTAGATCGTAAAACATTTTGTCAATTTTTCCTAGGGAAACGTAAAATAAAATAATAAAATAAATAATAATCATTTATATCGGACACATCGCCCCTAATTTACATCAAAATTTCGAAGTAAAAGTAATAGAATATAAAGTAAATTCAATTCAAAAAAATCAAAAAGCAAAAAGTGCGACAAACTAAAAATACGCCATCTATCGATGTGGCCATAAACGAAAATTTACCAGAGTAGTTTTATTAGGCTTAATTTGTAAAAAGGTTATTACTTATGTGTGATAAAACGGCACAACCGAATTGTATGCAGTTTTCGCTAAAACGTTGCAAATTTCTCTAATTTGTAAATAGTATTGGTTTTATTTAAATCGGTTTTTAAATAAAAGAGTAATATCTATCTAAAGATTTACTGATCTATTATATAAAATCGTTCGTACACTTTTGTTCTATCAACGCACAGCCCAAACGGCTGGACGGATTGAGCTGAAATTTGGACAGCGTATTCGTAAGAAGATTTCATCGTGCAATAAGAAGCGATTTTTTAAAATTCCCTCAGGAACAGGAATTATTCCCGAAAAACGAATGTATGCAAATCCGTAACCGCTGAACCGATTAAGCCGAAATTTTGTAAAACGATAGTTGGGATTGTGATTAGAAACATCAAATAGTTTTTTTGTCAGAAATTTACTTTTAAGGGGGGTAAAGGGGGGTCGAAGTTTGTATGGAAAATTTAGAACCGCTGACCCTATTGAGCTGAAATTTGGTACAGAGATAGGTTGAGTCCTAAAAAATTGAATGGTATACTTTTTATTCCAAAAATCAACCTCTAAGGCGGGATAAAGGAGGTCAAAGTTAGAATAGGAAATCGGTAACCGCTTCTTTGTTTAAGCTGAAATTTAAACCAGCGTGTTCTTTAGGTAACGAAGGCGACGTATAAAAAGGGATTTTTGCAAAATTCTTCCGGGAACGGGAATTATTCCCGAAAAACGTTTGTATGCAAATCCGTAACCGCTGAACCGATTAAGCTGAAATTTTGTAAAACGATTGTTTAGATTGTGTTTAGGAACATAATTTTTTTTTTTTTGACGAAAATTAACATTTAAGGGGGGGTAAAGGGGGTCGAAATTTGTATGGAAA